>OMOV01016894.1:1646-27497 GCA_900312565.1 Beryx splendens
TTTGTCATTTTTTCATCAATATGTACTTGTCAAAGAAAAGGCACACAAACGTTATGCAGTCCCTGCATAACGTTTGTGTGCCTTTTCTTTGACAAGTACATATTGATGAAAAAATGACAAAAAAATGACATGATGATTTTGTTTGTCTAAGGATTGTATGGTATGTGCTTACCTGGAATGTGGAATCAGGGTGTCTTTGATATCTTCTGGTCTGACAAACTGCTCAGACTCTGCTGTGCTCTCTGCAGATACGCTGTTAAGATCCCGTCTCAATCTGCTCTCTAACCATGCACTCAGCCTGGGAGAGAAGAAAGAGCTCCATGAATCCAGGGCAGATAATTCAGGTAGCATCATGAGGTCAGAGACCTCATCATTGATCAAAGATGATATTATTCATTTTGTGGCAAATAAAATGAATGAAGACTCACCTCTTTTTCAACTCCGGTTTCATTTCAAGTTCCACACAGTGTGCTACTGTGGCCAGCAGACAGCAATAGAGGAATGACTGGATGATCAATTTCATTTTGACTCGGACCTCTGTGGATAAGAGAGAAAACATTTGTCAGTTATTTACTTATTATATACATTAATATATAACTTGCTAAATTTCCCCTTGTTCCTCTGCATGTAAACCTCCCTCACATGCCCATAACAGCCTCACTGCTTACACAAGAGTCCAAAAGCCAAGTTATTTGCACTTATCATTCATTTATTTAAAAAGTCAAGCTGAGGTCAGATTTTGCTCGGTTAAGTAAACTTACAACCATGCTTCAGGCCCCTGGCCAATGAAGCAAAGGACACTGTCTACCAGTGAGGGCTCCAAAATAGACTCAGCTCAAAAGTCAATGGAAAAGCAAATGCCATTCATCTCAATCAACCCCGACCCCCCGCAAAACTAAGTGTAACTACAGTAATCTTAAGTACTTCTGCCAGATGTCTTTTACACACCTAGAGTGCAACTCCCCCACAGGCACACACATGAAGCGCTGAACTCCTTATATAACCGGACAGATAACCTGTCCTTGTCCACACACTTGAGCCCTGACCTCAAAAAAGCAAGGATAAAGCCATCAGCTGGGAGCACAGCAAACCACAACAATTTCTTCTCCAAAAGAAAGTGCACATACCTGTAGTTCTTTGATAATTCACTTGGATGAGAAAGCTCTTCTGCAAAAGGGTAGTCCACAGGTTTCTTGAAATTGCTACTGGTTCTGTAAGGCAGCTGTGACACTCTGCTAATAGCTCCTACACACCAGACGGCAGCCTTTATACAGGAGGTGGGAGGGGCTCATTGACTGACACACACAGTCTCTCATCCGTTTCCCCCACCCCATCCAGGACATTACTGTTGTGCTGCTGCTAGTACATGTACGGCAGTACAACACAATAAAAGATCAAAAGTCAGAATCAAACAATTTAAAATGGTAAAGGGAACAATATTTAGAGCACACTGTGAATGAGATTCAGCCATTATATCTTCTTGTTCCCATTTTCTGAGTCACGATATTGTAGTTTTTCACAGCACAGTATTAGGGATGTATCAGCTAATTCATTAAAATTTGATTATTTCAACAAATCTAGGGTCATCAAAACCAGTTATATAGGCCTAAGTAAAAAAAGATTCTAACTATCCTATTCAAACAACAGAGTTTCAGTCTCAGGCAACTGCCCCATTCCTCAAGTGTAGGAGCTTTTCTATTCTGAGATTTTCTTTTCTAATTAATCTAAATGATGACAATAAAAAGGTTTCAAGACTCTCATGTTGACATATTTGTCCTTGAAGGTCAATGAGGTATGTATGTTGTCTTGTTTGCATTCAGTCCAACCTGCTTTTTGTATCAAATATGATTTAAGGAATGCTTCTACAGTCTACTTGCAAGGCACTCCCTGAAGTTCAATGTCAGCTTGAAATTACATTGGTTTTGACACAGAGAGAGAGACAAACACTGAGTTACTGATTAAATATAGTAAGTATGCCAAACTGTAAACCCAATATACTCTATGTATTTGTTTGTACAGGACAAATATGTGACGCCACTAACCATTTCATTTATTTTGATATTTGGGTAAACGCTAAATGGAATTTTACAATTATCTAAAAATAAATCAAGGGTCGGAATATGGACTTGAGCAACAACAACCCAGGAAGTATGAACAATATTGGCTTAAAACATTTTTTAAATGATTCCTCTGATTTGTAGCTTTTAGAAATTATAATTACTATGAGTTGAGGAATGCGCAGGCAGGAATCTATTAGGTGATAATGGGAGAGCCACCAAGTCTGCCTCCTCGTCTCAGAGGATCGCTCCCCCTCGCATTATTGGACTTCATCTGACGCCTAGTACAGTGAGTCACTCTAGACCTGTTCAGTTTTACAAGACACACTTTGCGTCCATGTGTGTTTATGTAAAAGCTAAATAACAGAAACAGAACAGACTGAAAGATATTTCAACATGGAGCAGCGAAAGAAGATGAAATGTGTGCGGCTCAAAACAACGTCCATGTCAGTGGGGGTCATGAGGCAGATGTTGATTACAAGCCCCTGGGGGCAGATATGCACAGAAGATGCCATCAGGAATAACACATTGGGGGGTAACAACTTTTTGTTTATCACAGCCTTCATCCAAGCAGCTGAGCAGCTAGTGAGGCTGTGTGTGTGGGGCTGGGGCTGGGGATGCATGGCTGTGAAGTGTACATACTGTTATCATGAGATTGTGTATACCCCAAAAACACTGGACATGTGGAAGCCACAGTGCTTTCCAATAGATGGAATCTAACATACGACTGGCTTGCGTCCGGTGTGTGAAATGTTGTGAATACCAAAGAAAAAACTTTTGGTTTTGGTAAAAAAAATAAAACATACAGAGCACTATCTCTGTGCTCAAGCTGTATGAAGAGTATGTGAGTAAGAGTGTCAAGTATGTTGAAAGTTATGTTGAAAGAAAACCAAAGTACTCCTTTCACTTTTGATTTTCCTTTCAGTTTTGATGGAGGGGGAAAACAGCACCTTGGTTTCTTTCAACATGATTTTAGGTGTACTTAACAGTGACATTGCACTCTGGCCCATCATCATTCTATAATTTGTATCTTATTTCCCCCCCCCCTCAGTTTCTGATATAGAAACTTCCTGAGTTTATTTATATATCATGCAACCTCATACCACACATGGTGTCATATTCTAACACAATAAATAGATAAATGTTAAACACATGTGCCGTAAACCAGAACAAAATTTGTAAGCCTTTTGTAATGATAATTGCCTCCGGCAGACAAGTAATCCCCGTACTCAGAGTTTAGAGCGAGAGATTGTGCAATCACGACAACAAAATACCGCTGGTGCTTTCCGGCTCCTTATATAGCAATGATTGGCTTGCCCCCTGTGAGGCAGCTGTCAGGAGGGCTGGCACGGGCACTGGCACAGTCAGTGTTAGTGCCACCTGTACCTGTGCGTTCAGGTAAGTGCGGCAGGAAAGGTGAGCAACTAAGCTCATGTAGTGGAAGGCTCACAGGAAAGAAGATGGTTCCAAGCCCAAATCCATAAATTTGAAATATGATTCAGAGATGCTGTGACTGATCTGAAAACTGTGTGTTGTTTGAGCCTGTGCAAAAAAAATTATATTGTTGAGATTTATGTTTGTTCTGCTCTTTGGCCAGAAATCTTAATTTAGCTGTCCCACTGGCAAATTATTCTTATGTACTGACAAACACTACATGCGAACATCCAACATTTTCAGTCTAATTCAGTCATGTGTTGGCCCGGTCTCAAGAATGTGACTACTTCTGTCGTCATCCTCCACTTATTAGTGAGTACAGAGGAAAAAGAAAGTGACAGGAACAAGAAAGAGGAAGTGAGAGAAAACTCACGCAATTCCAACTTATTCCGGTGCTATACCCTGCGATAGCTTTTATTAAAGCTTATTCAGTAGTCTGCAGGGAGAAGCGTTTGCCCTCTTCCTCATACAGGAGGTCGTGTCACAACAATGTACAGCTTAAGAGAGAGTGAGCTGGAAAGGAAAAACTAATTGTGACAATACCAAGAACAATTATCCATTTTCTTGTGTAGAACTAAAGTATTAAGTTGAGTTTGGTTTAAAAGTTCAAACAAATATTTGAGTCCACAGAGTGAGCCTTCATTCATTTTCAATAGAATAGAATAGAATCTTACCTATCTGGGTTCTAGTGTTATTCACATGTAACTCCCTGTTCAACTTCAAGACCTGGATTCAAGCTCCTGCATGTCAGCAAGCATCCGTCCTACTGAAGTGTCCCTGAGCAAGGCACTGTGCTGCTCTACCTGACCCTCCACTCTCCACCTCTCATTCCCTATGGACAGCAATAATGAAATCATATTATTATTTAACCTCGTGGAAACCTCACATGCTACACACAATGTCAGTGCAAGTATTTTCCATTTTGCAGTTACTGTCCCATAATTGTATTTATTTATTTTACCATGTCTGTGAATGATTCCCACTGATTACAGACTGTATTTAGGACAGTTGTACCCAAAGTGAGGTCTGTGGACCTTGAGGGGGCTCCTAGGGTCTCACCAGCAAATCAACAAATCATTTAATTTCACTGTTATTTTATTAACTACACAATGAACGCAATTAGAGAATATTGGGGTCACTATTTTGATCATAGGTTTCAAACTCCCCACTGTGGTTATCAATATCTCCCCATCTATAACATGAAGTTTTGCATTTCTATACTAATATCATAGCTAAATCTTCTCTAATGGGACAAAAGCGTATCGTGGTCTAATATGTGTGTATTTGGCGGTGCTTGGCACGAAAAAAAGTTGGGGAAACCCTTGAAAGTGGCCCTGATACAAGGGCCCACAGTCTCCTATTTGTAAACCGAAGGGCCCACGCCCATGGATGCCTCCTGCTCCTGCACGCAAGCGCACTGACACTCCTTCTGTCAAACATGGCTGTGCTTTGGAAGAAAGAAAAATGCTGAATTGTGTTGGTAAACCTCGGGAAAAACAGCAGACATGGCTAGATTGGCTGATTACTTTATAGTCGTGGGATATGATCAGGAAAAAGCCGGTAAGTTTCATAACAGATCGCGTGGCAGATTGAGCCTGAACGCTGAGGTTTATATCCAGGCCGTGTCAGTCAGTGTGATGGTGTTGATGCCAGATAGCTTTGCGCTTAGCCTAGCCGCACAGCTACCATACGAGACTGGAAACACTTTCTTTTTCCCCACTAACCATGTTAGGCTGAATGTAATCTGGCGCGCATGTTTACACATCAAGCCCGCGCGTCGTCGCAAGCCAGCAGTGGTTATATACACACGACGCGTTTCGATATTTGGACGGGATCGTTTGAAACTTTTCATGGAATGAGTGAAAATCTGTCACATCCTGTCCCTGTTGATTGTGCCGCTGTCAGGTCCTTCCCTTCCCTCGCCTCGGCAGTGTGGGTGGCTTCACGCAGCGTAGCGAGCTGCTGGAGGGTTTTCCAGGAGGGGGGGAAACCTGCAGTCACGCAGCCAAAACCTTGCTCCTCTTCTTCTTCTTCTTCTTTTTCTTCGTTCGTCTCATTTGTTTCGCTGACCCAGGCGAGGTCAGTGCTAGCCGTCCGCTTTTGCATCCCATGTTTTGTGTTTTAGCTGCGTAATGTTGGAAGCCATGCTCCCGCTACTTCGCCCTGAGCGTTTTGTTACACGTCTATTTTTACCCACTGTAGGCGTACGTGTCATCGATCTGTTGTATTATATTTGTTTTTGCCGGAAGAGTGCTGAACTTTTACATGATGGGCGTATACAGCTGCAAGAAAAGGCAGTCCTTGTGGTTGTCCTGGTCCTCTGCCCTCATCCCTCTCCAGTGTTTTTTCCCCATATGCAATGCATGAGTTTAGGATGTGAGGCTCTTCATGCTTGAAACTGACCTTATGCCTCAGAGCCATTATTTTGTGCACCCAAGACAGGGGACTGCACAGTTTTGCAGAGATTGGATTCAAAGGTGGATGGTGTTAGTATAACGTGGTGTTAAGAGCTCACTTTGCACATTACCTAGATTACATATGACAGTCAGTACTTTGTAATAAGCTCAAGTTATTGTCACCTCTTACTGCTACTCATCTACAGGTCAGGATCAAAGTGGAACTGCTCTTGTCTGAATGGCCTGCAGAATAAGAACAATATTGAGTTGATCTGCCATAAAGGAAGAAAATAAGTCCCTAGCCTAGAGCAGTGGCTTCCCTCCAGAGCCATGTGTGAGAGGGGGGCCAGAGCAGCTGAATCCTCTTAGTCACCATAGCCTTGCTATGCACAATAGGTAAACAGTGTCTTTCGTCGACTGTGCGTCCCAGCGCCAACTGACAAATGAATTTTTTCTGCTCTAGGGACAAAATGTTCCTGGCATCACCAGAGGAGTCTGAATGGATTCACATTCAGACAGTCTCACCACAAGAAGACACAGGGACCATAAGTTTAGTTTCCCCCCCCATTGGTTACTATGATGAGAAATCAATGGGTGGAGAGAGCAAGTAAGAAATCTGCCATCTCAGACTGTGGTCTATTAGAGTGCTGTGGCAGGCTTATGTCTGCTCCACAAGTAAGGATCCCCAGAGGAAAATGATCTCCCGCTCTTTACTGAGTTGTAGTTGTCTGCCTTTATTATGTTGTTTTGCTGAGTGTAATGATGCACATCAGTTGTTGGTTTGGGTCTGAACTCTGCAGAGGTGGCCTTGTTTTGGAATGGAGTTGATTTTCTTACAACTGGAAAATGAAAATGATTTTTAGACTTGATATACTAAAAACACATAAAAGATGCCTATGTTGATTTCACTTCATTCAGCTCATCGAGAGCACTTCCTTAGCAGAGGCAGTTTACGCTCAGCTGTACAGAAGCCAGCCTGCTGGTTGGAGCAGTGTCCAGTAGGCTGTCTAGACAGCAGATGTTTTCTCCTCCACCTTGCTCATTAAGTCAAACCAGGGATGCTTGCAAAGGTCACCACCAAGCCCCCTGCACTGTGATGGCTTTTGCTCCACTGGCCCAGTTCTCGTTGTTAGATTACTATAGATGGACCATTGGCATTGGCAATAGTGCTAAGCACGTAATCTGGTGAGGAATAGGCTGAACTCCCAGTCCATGATGAATCAGACTGACTTCTTAAAAACTGCAGTAGAACTATCTCTTAAAGAACTATCCTTATAAAGCCTGCTACAGGAAATTGAGTAATGGTAATGTAAAACAGTTGCAAGGAAATAACCCTACCAATGAAAAATGGAAACTTTTTCCTCCCACTTTAAATTAGGATAGACAGACCTGTAAACTACAGCCAGAATTACCAACGTAAGCATTGTGGGCAACCTTTCTCTGAATACAGGCAGATACACTGAGCCTGGAGCGCTAACACAGTACAGAAAAGAACCAGTACCAAATTCTATTAGGAACACTGTGTTGCTTTTGTGAGAACCAATTTCGATGACTTTCCATTACCGTATCCAGAAGGACAGGAACGGCTCCTTTCTGTGGACTTTTGCCCTTTAATGTAAACGTAGAGTCTGTGTCTCTAGCCACCACAAAATCATTTCATCGCTTTTGTCAGTGAAGGACACTTCTAACTATTTGACTACAACACAGGCGACCCATATAGAAACGTTTATTGAAAGGCAAATTATTGTCCTTGGTGCAGTAGGGTCTGACCCGTCCCATGTAGCCTATTTCAGCCATGTGAAAAATAATATAACATGCACAGTGGTGATGGTGATGATGATAAAGGACGAGGTGGATTGAGGCGGGGATCTTCCATGAGAAATTCAACACTAGTTGTCTTCCCTGGCGGCTAATGTCATCCACAAACCTTGGAATTGTTTCCGTGCGTAATGTTGGAATGCAAACACCCTGGTTTAGTTGGAGGACGTCTGTACTGAACAGGAAGTGTATATTTTCTTTTTGCGGTAGGACATTGTTTCTCTTTACTGGCAAGGTGTTATATACCGTTGGGCTCGCTGCACACCATAAATTGTGATTTGCTAAGTGAAACAGAGGAATTTGCCCAGCTGCCTTTTGCAAACAGTTTATTGGATGGATATCATCACCCCGTATCAAAGTGCTTTCTGAATATGTTTCAGGGACATAATGCCCAGTCGTGATTTGGTGTGACTTTCTGGTTTGGATTTTCTGGTCTGTACTCAGAAAATGGCTTATGTAACGTAGTGCAAGTCTGCATAGATAGAAAAAGACAAAACAGCATTCCAAGTGACGAAGAGCAAAATGCTTCCATATGCAGATATCTGATGATTATGTGATGCTGCTGTGTGTAGGTCATAGAAGCTGTGTATTTATAGAGATACACATATGCAGGCGTTCAATCTGGCGTAATTTCTCAATCAGCGTCCACAGTGCTGAAGTTGCATGACTCAAACGACCGTGCCAGATATGAAACACTGTGGATTAACATGGCTATGACAGATCTAGAAATGCCTTTCGAGGCATTATTTTAATAGTCGCACCAAGGATGTTTTTATATATAATGTTTTATCTCCCAGAACTTGTCATGAATTGGCTTTCTGTTGTGACTTCTCAAAGAGTGTTTGTGTTTTGTGTGGCGGCTTACTTGGCGCACCCACAAGGAAATAGCTTTTGCAAATAACAGCCATTTCTTAAAAGACGGAACAAAACCAGCGTTTTTCAACCACTGAGAGGTTCATGTTTTTGTCAGCTATTTTTGCGTAGTTATTTAATCTGGAGAGAAATGCTATGGCAAGCGCCTCTGTTGGTGTTTCTGTGGTTTATCTTGATTGTTTTTCTCCCATAGCTGCCTGCTCAACTCAAGCGTTAGACTATTTCTTGGCGATCATGCTAGGCCTTTATAAAAATGGTTTTCAAGCTTGTGTTGCTCTGCACCAGTCGGGGGTCATAATTTAATTTACCGGATCCTTTTCATTAGCTTCAAGTACTGTAGGTTTGATTAACTGTTTGAAATGCAGCACACATGCCTGCTGGCTCTGACCTGGCATCTGAGTTTAACTCATCTCCTCTCTGCAGTGAATGCCTGCACAGTTGGGCTGCATGCTACTGACAACATATCAGCATATTATATTGTGATTTTCTTGCTGTATTTTGTGGTTGCAGTATGAATTGCTTAACATCTGGACACAGCTTTTTCTATAGAATTTCTTTTTAAGGGCCTAAAAAGTTGAAAAATGGGGAAGGAGATCAGAAAATGACAAGCAGATGCTTTTGAATTTGCTCAGTTTGGATAAAATGACCAGAATTTTGTTCAGAAGGCTGCTTGGAACCTGTCTCATGCTATATCATATAAAAATTAAGCTTCTGCTGATTTGGAATTGCAACATTCGCTGTTGCAAGTTTGTTATCTCAGACTCAGTTGTAGAACGTGGAAGTATTTGAATAATGGAGAATGGAAAGGTGGTGGTTATCCCTTTTCTACAGATAAAGAGTTCATTACACTCTTTCCCTACTCCAACGAGTTTATGTCTAACATATCGGATTGCATAGACAACAAGGTTTAACATAATGTTGATATGTTGATCTTGGGCAGATGATAATCTGCCCAAGATTATACTTGATAATCCTCCATTTATTCTAAGTTTTACTTCATAACTACAGTAATTACTAAATTTGGCTAAGTCTAATGCTGTAAAGAAAATGTTTTGATTTATTGACTTGAGAAACTGACTTTTTTTGCTGGAGCTGTTTATTTCATTTTGTAGATACCAGATCTTGAAGTGCTGCCATGTGTTGTTGTTGTGTTTCTAAATCATTATTGAGTTGTGTTGCCTGTTTTGTTTTACGATCAGTGACATAACACATAACTCAGTCCTCAAGGAATTTTCTGCACAAAATTGGTTATGGCCAAATCCGAGGGAAGGTTGTGAGTTAAGAATATCTGAACCTCATGTCAAAATGAGCAGTTTACACTGATTGAGTTCAATGTTTACATTTTCATCTGCCATTGCCTCCTCTGGAGTTCAGACTTCGCACTGATCATCCAAGACCCTGCCCACAAATTGAATAATCCAATCAAAATGCCTGCAAAAAAGCAATGCAAAAGAACATCCCAGTAATCGGACCGCCCCGTTCGATAAGGAGGCAGCAAGATTTACGAAGTGCCGAAAAGTTCTAATAAACTAGGCATGGTTAACATCCAGAAACAAACGAACGATTCAGTGGAAAAACAAATGTAAACACTGGCTCTTCGGAGGGCTGGGTCCAGGCTACCTCCGAACCACCTGCTCCCACCAGTCCTCACTCCAAATCCTCATCCAAACACATCAGGGTGCACTGCCGGGTGCATCCTCTTCTTTCCAGCAGGCTTCCTGAGAGTAGTGCCTGATATATGGCATTTTGTGATTTCAACAGAGGTAGACTGAATGCAACCTTCTTAATCACATAAGTAGGCTAAAACAAACTACAGGCAAAATAGGGGAAACATTTTTTATTGCACTGCAAATTTAGCTGTATCTGCACATGAGAAGATGAGCTGATTCGATTGGCCATGATTGACACAAACCCCAACCAGACCTTCCCACAGCTCTTCCACAGAGCTGTGGTATTGTTTCTGTTTTTTTCGAACTTCAGGGATTTTCTGCCTCCATTGATCGGTTGTTCCAGGTTTGGCAGCTTCCCGTTTGGATTCAGACTTAGTGGTGAGAGGCATCCTGACCACAATGGAGGAGTTCCTTCCTTTCTGTTGTAGAATGCAGTGTGATAGCTAGACTGGCCAGAGCAGGGAAACTCCACTGGCTAGCTCCACTACTCTCGATCAAGGATCTTGATAAGGGGTTATGGTAAAGAGACAATCATAGCTTTGTGTTTCACGTGTTTATGCAAGTTAAGTCAAGTTCAGGTTAGAATAGACATTTAAGAGATGAGACAGGTTGGTGTACAGCAGAAAGAAATAGAAATCAAGCAATAGGAGATCCCTTTCTTTCTCTGATTACCTTCTCTTCTTAATCTGGTGAGTTTCTATGACAGCTTGACTGCAATATCTGCATTTGTGATACAAGCTAAGTATAAGATGAACTCTTGTGTCCGCATTTGGTGATTAACCACACAGACATTGTTCTAAACTCAAAGAAGTCTCAGTAAGAATCAGCAGATGTAACCAAGGGAATTGTGCACATTGAATTGTGTCTAATCCTAGTTTCCACAACTAGCTATAATACTGTAGGTGTCTGCCTGTGTTGTAAATCTGCGCCGGCTAATACGTAATCAGTGAAGATAAATTGCTTGTATTCTAATAAACTGGTCTCAGTCAGTTCATCTTGGGTAGCCTATGCTGAGAGATCTGGAGAAAACGTTAGAGAAGTGAGAGAACTGGACCTCAGAGAGAGAGTGGAAGTGACACTTCTTGCTTGTTTTTCTGACTGGGTGTAACAACACTAGCTGCCTAGCCTGCTGCATTACACCAGACAATGTCGACGAAGCCATCACAGTTTCTCATCTTGAAAACTCTACTGAACGACAGAGATGTAATAGGCATGTTTACCAAGATGCAATGGTAAAAGTTTGATTGACGACGCATGACCAACAGCCTATGATCTATATTACATCAAAGAAAGTAATAAGTCTTAGTCTGTTCTCTCATGCAACAATGGTGGAACCGATAGTCGTAGCGAATGCCAACGGAATCGCCAAATGCATTCTCAGGTCGATTAGCCTGAAAGTCTTTTCAAAGCTCACTGTGAAATAGGCCCCAGTTGAGTGGACAGCTGCTGTCCAGTGAGCTGGATGCCTTTCTGTTCACTGTCGGCCCTCCTGCTCTCTCCCAGCTCTTGGCGGAGAGAGGGTCTACGCCGTGTCTGGGAAATGATGTGATCAGACCTCTTTGGATTATACAAGCAAGTAGCACCAGTACATGCACTGGCATCAGTCGTACCAATTTGTCGCTAAATGCACATTAACATTTTTCGTCACAGTCCGAAAAAGCAGTTAGATTGGTTGCTAGTCGCTTTTGAGAAATAAAATTGCCTGAAAAGTCACTAAATTTTGCAACAAATTCGCCAAGCTGGCGACAGAGTGCCAGTGCAGAACTCTGCTGAAGCAAAGTTTGATTGGGTTTAATGATGTCAATAACCCACAGCGTCACCGCCCTTTTCTAACCAACTGTTTTGTTAGAACTTTTCCAGACCTCCTGGCATGAGCAAGAGGTGGCCATGCAAGATAAGTCTCCAATTTCTGAAACAGCACACTGTTTTTTTGTTCTCTCAACACAGAAATGTCAAACCAGCAAGCGGATATCTTTGCCTATCTTTTTTTCCATGCTTGCATTGTACTAATCCTTACGTTGGGTTTTGCCCATGGCACAGGCACATCTAGTACTGTTATTTCTGTTCTGTTTGTGGTTCTGGATATGAGACTTGACAAGTAAACACCCACAGTGGTTCCAATGCATAGTACAGTACATATGGTACAGCATATTCCTTTTTTTAATTTACCCCTCGGAGATAAAGTTCAACTTAACCTTCATTTGAACTTACTTTGGTTTTAAAGATTTTCATTTTAATCAATTCTTGAGAAGTAACAACCAGAAATTATACATCACTAGATTTATGATAAGGTTGAAACCTACATGTTTTCTCAATTAATTATTTCTTTATGAATACTTAAGTTGATCATCATGGGTCCTGAAGCAAACCACATGTCTTGGCTGTGTGATCAATACCTACCATGGCTTTGTCTTCCTCTCCTGTGGAAACAGTGCCGTATTTGTCATTATGAGCAAAGGAGAAGCTTAAGAAGCTCTGTACTAACCTCGTAAGTGGTTACTTAATGTTTTGAAGCTCAGACGCTCCTTGCTTGCATCATTGTGATTATTTTTCTTTTCCTCCAGATTTTTGACTTGGGCATGACCTCTCAGCGATGTCTATCCTTCCAAATATTTTTCCTTCTCTGCAGCTGTCTGTGGACGCTGGAATGCTTCCTGGAATTGGATCTTTATGACATCACCGATTTGCTAATCTCTGATACCCTTTTGCCATGCAAACAATGCCCTTGCCTATTCTTTTGCATATCACCCACAAGAACATCCAGTCCAGTATATCTCTAGGATGGAGGTTATGGAAAGCTGTTTGACAGGTTTTTGGAGAGCAGATAGGCTTAACTCTGAAACAGCCTTGAGATCTATCTGGGTGTCTCTAACTTGTATGGGTTCTGGGATGTTAAAAGAGGGGCTTGGCAGTGGAATGGAGGAGAAGTGAGAAGTATTGCCGAACCTGTGCCTGAACTGGTTCACCTGTCTGCATAACTAGGCCAAAAGCTGGTTGGGGGCTGACGTGGATATGACGTACGCTGGCGGCATACAGTCCGCTGGGGGCCTGGCCATACGTGGTAAAATAAGCATTTGGCTGATTTATAGAACAGCGCTGCAATGAGATAAGTCAGGAAGATTGATGGAGCTTTTTCCAAGAGGAGAAACATCTGCTCTAATCAAGAAAGACTAACAACGTTTCTCCTGGTTATTTTTCACTGGTTGTTGAGACTATGCTAAATCACGCAACTGAGTAATAAACTATTAGACCTATTCCATCTCTCTTTTCGTCTGTTGGGCTCAGTTCTGGCTTTGCTGTGTATGAGAGCAAATATTTGTTCGTCATTCCCTCAGCACACATTTGTCTTGTGTCCTAAAATTGCTTAATTCACATTTTTTGTGTGTGTGGGTGTGTGTGAATTGTGCGTCAGACCAAAATTGTAGTAAATTGCAGGTAGGGTTGCTGAGGAAAGGAATATTATAAGATTTTAGCTGAATATTATGAATATTATATTTTTTGTGAAATATCACAAACTTAATTATGTTGCTAACTTACAAAATTGCATTGGTACAATAATTGGTGAAGTTGTTAAAATATATTGAGATAATTTCTAATAAAATATAATTTTATTGCCTAACATTTTGAAGTGAAGCTCTGGTAAATAAATGAGGTATAATATTACAAAGGCAAAGAAGTGGCCCCGTATAAGATCACAGAAAAACAATGAAAAGAGAAAAACATCTCAAACTGCACTGTAAAATCAAAAGGGGTATATTAATTCAAGAAGACTTCTTGAAGGTAAATAATGTCTTCAAGTAATAGCCATCTGAGTTCTTTTGAAATGGGGAAAAAGAAAAAATAATACATAAGGTCACTGTCACATTACCAATTTGCTTCATAAAGCAGAAGAAAAGACAGTTTTGACCTTAAGAAACCAAAAGATTGATCAGTGTATCAGTGTCAGTGTTGCTTTTTTGCAAAATATACCATGTATTTCCTGTTGCTTGCAACAACTTTATTTTAGCTCTGATTGAATGCAACGTTGGATAGCTAGCTATCCTGAGATCAACAGAAACTCTGACATTATTTCAAACCACTGACCCAAACAACGACACAATTGTTCTCTATACTTAACTTTGTTTTTGTTTTTTTATATTTTATTCATGTAGTATATCAAACAGAAATTGGACAGGATCTGCAAGCCTTCTGGTCTGTTTTAGTCATGGCGGGTGTAATGTTTTCACTGTTTCACTTCCGTAGGGAAACAGGAAGCACAGCTTTTGTCTCCCAAAAATTCCTCTTCAACAAACTGGTCAGCTACCGACCGTCACATCGTCTGAGATTCTTTTGGTTGCACACCTCTACAGAAAATGACTGGACCTCCAGTTACTTAATTGCTTGAATTAATGGTAACTGTGCATGCAAAGTTGGCAAACCTATCGGGATCAATGAATCCATCTCCCCCGCCCCCCTTTTATTTTATTTTATTGTATTTTATTTCGATGCTGCTAATCCTGATGAGGCTTCTCATGTTGATTTTGCCTGTGTGTGGAGTCTTTGTGGGTATGTAGAATCGCCAAGTGGTTCAGTCTTTTTGTGGGCATGGAGCTCCTCACAAATGTTTCAGCCTCTGTAATCCACTGCAACATCTCTCTGCTGTGCATGTTGCAGCTGGCTACATGCACAGCAAAACACTTCATAGGTTTTGAAATGCAACACATGTCTGATGTCTTGCATGGAGTGCTTCTCCTTTGTTGTGCCCAATCCTCACAGTTCCCATGTTTTTCACGCTCTTAGAGGAGAACCGGTTTCCTAGGCAACAGTCAGTGATGTCCAGGTACATTTTCTGAAAATGTTTCTCCTCTGACCCATCAGGAAAACACCACGTTGGTCTCTGATGCGGCTTTCACTACTCCTTCATAAAATGATTTGAAGTATGTGCCGGAAGTGTGTTTCTGGTGAGGGTGGAGGAGAGAACGTCAGTGTTGGTTTTTGGCCAAAGACCGCTTCAATGGACCCATTCACCACCTCCACTGGTCCCACTAACGCCACCAGACGTCGTAGTGTGAAGTAGAATGAAAACCGTAGTTGCTTGAGGTGTCCAGAGCCCCTTGAGCCTACTTTTTAATTTATTTATTTTTTCTAATATATCTCTCAGGTATTGCATTAAAATGTGTCCATTTTTGACAACAGCTTTAAAGCTGTTGACCTGCATAAGCGAGCCGATGGGGCACAATGGTCACAGGCTCTTTCCACCTGTTCTACTCTTTGAGCAGAATGACTCGAACCATGCGAGCCATCGATAGTGCAGCACTGCTTTACTGTCTTCATACCATGATTGAGATTGTGGATTGGCCTCTACAGTTAGACCAAGACGGACCAAACCTTGTTAATGCATCATCGAGGATCGAAAACAGAGTGGCAGAGGAGGTGCACTCAACCTCATGAAAGCCAAGAAAGTCTTCCACACTTTCCAGATCTTTGTCCATACACCTGAGACAGATATTCAATGGTGCTACAGGTTGGCAGTAAGCCTAGTACCAAACCTGGACAGCTTGCACTGAACTAAACATGAAGCATACTCTGTAGTAGAGCAGTTTACAGGAGATCCACACTAAATTCAAGGCAAAATATCGGCCAGATTCTATTGCTTAATGGTTTTTTTGTTTATCGTTGGGTTTTGTAGCTTCGACATCTGCTTTGTAAGTTTTACAAGTTTTCTTCTTTTTTTTACCGATAAATTGTAAGCCTTTCTAATCTAGCACATGGTGTTGATAAACTCGATGCTCTGCTTCTGGCATCTGGCCTATTTATTTTTTTTGTTCATGAAATTCAGCTGTTAGTTTTGGTAAATTCACACCCCAGTTAGTTTAAATTGTATTTTTTTTGTCCAGTGTGACAAAGAACGGAATATCCTGGTTTTTGGAATTCCTCCCCCTCATTTTTTTTGCTAGCGGATGTTCAAATTAGCATGTTCCTTTTCAGGCCTGGGTTCTATTATCCAGGCCGATGGGGTTCTTTATTGTTATCAGGGGGGCAGTATTTGAAAGCTCGGCTTGTTTTAATACAGAGTGCAGCCTCATGGAATGTGAGGAATTCTGTCATTTATTTTCATCCTTGGGTGAAAATTAGAACTTGAAGTACTCGAAGCATGTGATTTCAATTAGAGGAGCAGTAAAGACCTGAAGATATGTAAGGGTCAGATAGACCTAGCGCTGTCCCTGTACAGTGTATGGATATGCGCTCCACTAGTACTGCAGGTGAGGACCGGCACCACTGCCCCCAGCACCGAGCTCAGTTCTGCACTAACCCAGAACCCTAATGCACACACAGTCCTCAACCAAGAAACACACAAACCACATCCCCACACACAGGCCAAAGAGCCTCATCAAGATGGATTACCCTCTCTGTCAGACCGAGGTCTGGGTTTCAGGGAGTTGCTGACAGCAGGCTTGAGCCGCTCAAGGCAGGAGGGCTGCAGCAGCCCACTGAGAGCTACAGTGTGTCACGGTGATGAGGCGTAGCAGTTGATTCTGCTGTTTGTCAGGCTAATTCTGGTACCTGACCTGTGGCCAAACTGTGACACTGGGGCTTCTCTGAGTACAGCAGGCCATTCGCCTGCTACGTAGACTGCTGAGTCATGGTATTTTGCTGTGTTGAGATGTGATAGCTTAATTGTTATGTTACGTCTCTGTTGTCACAGGTTTTTTGTTTTTTTGTCTTTGATTCTCCATTACTTTACACCCACCTTGCCATTCGCTGTATACTTCGGCCGTATACTCATTTAGAGGCAGAAGTTGTTGGTTAAAAATGACTTCAGAAAAGTAGCCTGCAGCACATCGCAGGTTGCTTCCTACTTCACAACATGATAATAAATGATAAATCAGATACCTCAATTATCCGTTTATCTTGGGTTACTGGCAACTAAAATTTGAATCAAGACTCTCAGCAGGAAATAGCTTAAATTGTGTTCAACACAATAGCTGTAAAGTTAATTTAACACGTAATGTGCATCAAGGAAACTGTTCAGTTAGAGCATTAGCATTTCCTTATTTTTATAAATTAAACATCACAACATCTCTAAAATATTTGAATTCAGGAGAATTTGTTTGAACGTGTGACACAAGTATTGAACTAAAAAGTGGATACCGTTGTTATTCTCTTCTGAGTCTAAGCGGATAAGACTGAGCGGCCAAGTTTTCATTGCCATGACCAACATAGCAATTTGACATGCTCTAGTGCGAGCCAGTGGTTTCCTCAAAACTTTTGTCGTTCCAGGTTTTTAACGTTTGAAAGAGAACAAATCCTAAGTGCTGCTCAGTTTGGCACTAACCAGTTGGCATCTGCTGAATATGTTTGCAGGTTCAAGTAGAATCCATGTAAATACGATGAAAACGTGTCTTTTTTATGCTACCTACAGTGCATTAGCAGCAAGGTGGTGTGTGTGACTCATCAAAGGTAGGATTCAGGCCAGGATGCTTGGAATTAAGGAATATTGGCCTTCATCTATTGTATAAACTGAATCAACAATGACATAGGCTATCTGTCTGTTTATCCATTTTGGTCAAATGAATTCCAAGAAATCGACCACATGTATTCAATTTCTCTGTCTGATTCTTGATATGAGACCATTTTTCCCTTGGCTCATGAAGAGCAACTGTGTCCTAACTGTCTGAGAGCGACTACAAGTTTAAAATAACGTTGAGATGAAATCATAGGGTCAGACAACACAGTGTGACAAACTGCATACTGAGAAACAGTCCTTAAAATGCTGTTTTTGGCATGCTGGATAATGGAATTTTTCTTTGTTAATTAGATTTAATTTCCATTTATTAGCTTTCCAGATTGTGGAATAATAATGCTCAACCCCTAAATACATTTTTGGTGTGTTTTGACTCATTACATCATGTTGACATGAATTATTACATCCAATTTTAGTTTCAAAGTTTTGCAAGACCCAGCCATATGTGGCCTTGTGGGAAGTCTTTGAGGGAGTTATTTCATTGTTAAAGCTTGCAGTGGTCAACCTTGCAAATATGTGTGGCTGAAGGTGAGGCTAGCTACGCCTGTATCCAGCTCCTTTCTCAGTATTGTTTGCCTTTGACTCATAACATCCGAGTATATTCAGACATTGATGATTGGATGTTTTTCCTGCAGGGCTCTAAAATAACATTTTTACATGGTAACACTGGAGCTCCCAACCTCAAGAACCTCAAGAACCAGCAAAGATTTACCACTACTGTAGTTTACTGGGACACAATAGACAACGCGCCTGTGATACCACGGCCTGTTATGGGTTATCGATTAATGAGTCGGCCTTGCCATTTGTCAGTGCAGTTTGCTGAGCTGAATCAAACCAGATTAGAGATATAACAGGAGCAAATCTCCTTTCTCCTGCACTGGCACAGTGCTAAAACCAAGTGTGGCTATAAGTCTATGGGTGACTACAAGGCTCCTACCATCAGTACGGCAATCAGATTTGGGACAGTTTCCCGTAGGCTTTATTACAAGCAAAAATTGCAACTACAAAAGTAGCTGGCTAGTCCATAAAAAACAGATTTTTTTTTTATTTTTTGTGAGAGGAAGCCTTGGGGAGGGGATTTGCTTTTAGCCAATTAAAAAAACAGCTTTGAGGTGACTTTACTTGTGCTCGCTTTGAAGCAGCTACTCAGTAAAGTTGCACCAAGACAATTTGTTTTTGGTTGCAGTGTAGAGCCTGGTGAGCTGGCACTGTGAAGGAGGAGCTGCCCCTCATGGCACACTCTCTCTTTCCCCCTGATGCTCGCTTGTCAGACCTTGATCACAAATTAACAAATGGCCTCCTCACTCCTGTGATCTGCTACGTGTTAGGGGTGCACGGGTTCTGTATCTCACACTTTAATCTTTGACCACATTCCCTGTAAAACATCTTGATTTAATCCAACCCTGTAATTTATTTATTGGCCATGACTGATTCCCGATCCACTGATGCATTTTAGCTTCGTTCTTTTAACCTCTGTGTGTTTATTTCACATGTCAGTGTCACATTTGACTTCCATTATCACTGTCAGTTAACATATTTAGGTCAGCGTCTTTTCAATTGGTTATCAATGCACTCAAATTTGAATTTTGTTTTGCTTTTTTGTTTTGTTGTTTGCTTTTACCCTACTAAATATGAGTTCGGTGCATTTACAATAATTTCCTTATTTAAAAAATTTTTTTTTTAGCTAGGCTCAGAGACAAGTTGCATAATATTGTAAACCAGCCTCACTCATTTGATTAATTAATTCTTTCATTCACTGAAACACACACACACACACACACACACACACACCACCTGGGCACTATCTCGTAGAGTATGGATGCATTTTTTACAATTATGAAGCTGAACCTGCAGGCTGTTCATCCAAGCTCTACGTGATTGAGGCAAACCCCGGAATGAAGGGATGAAAAAATACAGACAGAATCATAACCGATGAACTGTAGGAATGCATGGAGTTCATTCTGGAGTTTGTGATGCACTGGTTGTATTTCATTTCCATTAATCCTTATTTTATTATCTCGTTTCTATCTGTGTTTGTGTCCCTTGTTTTCTGTAACGCACTTTGTGACAAACCTGTTAAATGTGGCTAATAAATAGATTTAACTTGACATGAAATGAACTCTGCTAGTTGGAAAGTCTGGATATCTCACCAGACCTTAGTATGATTTGCATTTCCTCCCATGTCACCATACATTACCTGTCAGGAGAACTCAGAAAGATAAACGGTTTGGACCGGATACCAGTCTCAGTCTGAGGTGTCAGCCTTTGAGAAGGCAGTATAACTCGACCCAGAGCATTATTTATGATATAATACATCTGTTTGGCATGGAGGGCTTGTGAGAGCTTCTTTTACCATGCTCTGTTTATTAGTGGCTGTAATATTGCTACTATTATAGCCTATTACATCTCTAACTGGAGGAATTGCTATATCACGTCAAAAAATTGTTATTACACTACATGTTCGTTGATTCCAATTTGATGTAGTTTAGTATGTAGCCTAGATTGGTCATATTCCATCAGGAACAAACCAATGTGAAGCATGCTGAGCTTTCCAAAGCGTAGTCTGCAGTGATTGACAGATCTTCATCTCTTTTCACCCCCAGGTTCAGGAGAGGGATGTGGGAAGATCATTCAGCGCTTCCCCAAGAAGGACTGGGATGGGACGGCCTTTCCTCAGGGGGTGGAGATGGTGAGTCTAAGCCATCAGCCTCCTGTAACCTCAATATGACACAAACTGACACAGTTTGACTGAATTGTTGGCTCAGTGGCTGTTTTTTTTACTTGATTTTACAATGGACTTGAAGTGCTCAAAATGGTTGAGATGCAAAAATATATCAACATGTATCTCGTTGCTGGGGCGTCTTGGTGGCTCAGTTGCTTAATCATCATTTCCTGGGTTTGAATCCAGCCTGGGACCTTTGCCACATGTCATCCCCCCTCTCTCTCTCTCTCTCCCCCACTCTTTTCTGTCTCTCTCCATTTTTCACTGTCTAATAAAGGCCACATCTTTAGATTTCTAAGTTGTTTTTTTTCTGGAATTAGCATTTTTACATTTTAAGCCTTTTATACTGATAAGTAATGAAACATAATCAACATGGATATTCTTACAGTAAGCTTACAAGTTGTTTACTTTCCAGTATTTATTGATACAAAGAAACTTCAAGTACAAATGCCTGAGTCTGATAGGCTGGTTGTCTAAGAGGTTGCATGCATCATCTGTTGTGACTCTAAGGTCTGTCTAGGTCTTGTGGCTCTGTTGTCTGCAGAGGAAAATGAGCTGTTGAAGCAGCACTCACACCAATCATCACGAGTTAATAGTTCATAACAGGAGATCTGACAACACCTCTGGAACATTTGGATGTTAATGTGTCGTGCGCTCAGGTTGTACAGTGTTTTTCTGGTTAGCGAGCGGCCTTGTCCTTCTGCCCTCACCCATTCCCAACTTCCTGATCTCAACTGTTGTTGATGGTGAAGAATTCTCCCTTCTGCATAAAATACCGTAAAATTCGAAACTTCGGGGGCTAAAAAAAGCACTCTGGCATTTTCTTTGTCACAACATGACAGATTAGCCCCCCGGAGAGTTCTCATATTTTTCAAGACACATGTTTGTCCTTTGGAGCATGTGGAGCAGATATCGGCATTTCCTGTTTCAGCGAAATTCATAATGATTGTTTACTCTAAAGTTTGTTTCAGCCTCTTCCGCCCTCACTAATTGGGGAATCTCTCTCCTCTGATTCCTCTGTACAGTATGTCCAGCTTGCTATCGGTTTCCCACTGCTGGTTGTCTCCGTCTTCCTCTTGAGGAATGTCAAGGAAAGCGTTGCTTCTCCTAGTTTACTCGCTCCAGGGGGGTCTGTGACAGGAGTCTATTAGGAGTACAGGGACGGAGCAACGGACGGGCAAATATTTGCTTATCTGGATCAGGAGAGAGCTGTCTGTAAATCTCCAGGGCAACAGTAGCAGTAAACAGTACCGTGCTGCTGCTCTCTGATCAGCACAGGCCCATAGCGCCTGTGTAATTTCTGTTTATATATTCACTCATATACTGTAGATATGCTGTTAATGATTGAAAGGAGGATGCTTTTTGGGCTGCAGGCAAGGAATGAGAAGAGCTCAATGTTTCCAGAGCACCACACTGCTGCAGAGGACGAATGTCTTGACTAATTGTGCACAGTAATTGATCCATGAAAAATGCTAATCAGCATTATACTGCTTTTAATCAAGACACTGTACTTTGATTGCAGCATTAAAGCAGTTGGTTATATTCACTTACATATCTATTCACATTCATTCACCATTTTTTCTCAGACACCTTTCTCTCCAACACTGCACCATGAATTACATGTAAAAATTCATATGTCTGCATTCTCAAAAAAATATTTAGATAGTTTGTGGGATATAGTGTATTTCTTCTGGAGTAAGGACGATACATATAGCTTTGACTTAGTACAGTGATGAGGACAAGTTTTATGTTTAACCAGCAGGCCATGCTTTGACCGGTTGTCATGGCTTAGCTGCCATCCATGGGTGCAGTTGATTTCACTTTTCCTTTTTTGGCTGTCTAATTAGAAAAAATAACTGCCTCTATAAACACTTATCAACCACCACAGGGAAGGTGTCAGGAATATGATCGCTAATTTCATGCCGCACTGCCGCCTAGAGCAAAGTTGCATCCATCTTCCTCCATTTGTCTCCTCCCACTAACATTGCATGCATTCGCACTGACCCTGAATTTTTAATTTTTGCATTCTATCTGAACCTACGGCAAGGATAGACAATTTAAAAGCCAAATAAAATAAAACTCTGGAGGAGAACCTGCTTCGCAGTGCCAAAGACCTTAGATTGGGGTGATTTATTTTCCAGCAGTGAAAGTGCACTGGTGAATTTCAGTCATTTAGACAGTTGAGATGTTTTGGTCCATCAGCTACGCAGTTGCTCCTGTTCCATCCCAGGCATGTTCAGTGTTTGGTGGAAGGCCTTGAGGGTCAGAAATGTCATGCATCATAGCTAGCGGTATTTAATAGCATCCAGCAGCCAAGTGATGTAGACCAGAGGAGAACAACAGGTGGACGGGCCAACAGACAGCCAACATGTTGCATAATCTGGGTCAGATAGCTCAGCCAAGATGGATGGATAGAGCACAGGAGCATCCTCAGAATGCCCAATGACGTTCGGATGAAACATTATTTCTCCTCATTATGACAAGATACTTGGTAGAAAGAGATAAATAATTTACATAGTTATGTTAGCAGATTTGGAAGTTTAACATTAAGCCTCTAGTTTATGTAGTCGTGGCTTGGCCTTGAGTTGTTCAGCTTTTAGTGACTGTTACACAGATGCAGAGTGGATTAGTGTTTTTGTTTGAATGCTTTCAATGAGTGATAAATGGCAGCCAAAGATTGTTTCAGCTGCAGCTGAAGTCTTAGGGGTCTCTGCATATGGTCAAGGGGATAATATTGTACTATGGTTCTTGTTTATGCAGTGGTATTTATAAGGCAATTAAGGACAAGACACAGGCTATTATTTCAGCACAAACAGAGGGGGCGGTTTGAAGGACATGCAAGCCTCTTCCTGTGTAACTCACTGGGTCTGTTGGTGGCCATCATGGCTGCTGTGCTGTGAGTTATAGCACAGAGACAAGCAGTTGTGTGTCCTGCTGCAGAGCAGAGTGTTCTACAAAGCCATTGAGCAATAACTGTGAGTAATGAAACTGTAACTTTGTCCTGTCCAGACAGAGTTATTTTTGGTACAAAAGTGGATGGTATATTGTTAAGTCACATTTTGGGGGGGTAAAACGTTTGTCAATATGAAATCTAAACCCTAGTTATGGCCTTTGATCTTTTTCTCTGACTCTGAGGAATGAGCCAGGATGGCGTTCTCTCAGCATCACCCCTCAAACATCCTGTCATGGTATCAGAGGGTTTAAATATAGAAACGGTGCCATACGTTTAGCTAAATCTATTAGCTTAGTGTTTCCAGATGTCATTGATGACCTACATGCCTTTTTTTTTGTGGGTTTGTGTGGTTTTGTGTGAGTTTATTGTATTCCACCCCGCCGAGGAGATCCTCCCCATAGCTTCTTCATAGTGTCTCAGCTTCGACTGAAATTGAGACATACTGCGTTCCCCCACTGTGCATACAGTGTGAGGCATGTTATTTTTCATTGCAGTAAGCAAGCTCCAGCTGAAACGAGAGGATGAATTCAGAGCTGGCCGGTCATTTTGGGCAAATACCGCACATATTTGCTATAACTTAAGCAAATCGTGTGCTTTCTTCTGAAATCAAACTATATGAACAAGGAGAGTAAAGATATTGGATGACATGCTGAATAGAACTCATATGTCGACATCCTTGCTTTTGTCTATGGAAAAGCAAACCGAGCTGCAAAGCAGGGGGAGCATAGAGGGGGGTTGTTCCTAAAATTTACTTGCCTACTATGTGGTGTGTGACAAACTTTGATCAAGGGCCAAATGACTGGGATTCCAGCTTTGAAGCTTTAATGAAGATACACCATAGTGTTTAACAGACCCACTAAGCAATTTGCATTTTGGCTCTGTTTTGCGCTGGTATGTAAACCATTATTATTTGCAGATTTTCTCGACTCCATGAAAAAGAAAATGACTCATTTACAAACACTAAGGAACACATCTGTATAAAAAAAGTGGATGAAGCTGAGCACGAAAAGCATTTTGCGGTCACAACAGGCCCCCAGCGAACTAAATAACCACAGATGAAGAATGCACCAAGAAAAAGCGTTTACAAGTCGTGCTAGGAAAAATGTGTTTCTAATCTTTGCAGGCGAGTGATGATGATATGAACCAGCTCGTATCCTCATCTGCTATGGAAAGGCCAGGTCTGTAGAGGGAGGTCAGCACATTGTGCCCCGACCACGTCTGCAGCACCCCGTCCTACAATGGGTCAAGGCGCGCTCCTCATGGGATACTGTAAATGCACAAAGGGTCCGGAGGTCGTAGTGCGGACACACCGGAAATGTTTAATGGAAAAACCCCACCAGACATGTCAGAGAGAATGAAAACCATGCATACTGTCAGTCAATGCCAGCGGACACTTTCTCTGGCCGTATTTTCGGGGTTCAGCAGGCAGGCAGGCTGTGGCTGTAGTGGCAATGTGGAATACCGTATGTTTGTGAGGCAAAGCCTGTTTTTCTCTCTTGATGAATTACCTTGTCTATTTTCTCAGCAGTCTACAGTGTCACAATTTGAAATGCAGTTTGGCTTGTTAATAGACCGCGGATGTGAGAGCGTTTAGGCTTATACAGTATATTGTCGAAATGTAGAGACTACATCGGCTATATCACTCATTGGTTGCTGGCGGCCATATTGTTTATCCAATTGTGCTTTAAAATGGTTATGAAGTATAGCTCAACCCCCCATGGCTGTATACCAACTTTGGCAAAAATTTAAAAAGCTGTATGGAAAAAAAGTTTTTAAAAAATAAATTAAAAAAGGAAACTCATGGAAACTTAGGTGGTTCAACACACAAATTTGTAGAGCAAGGATATCTGAAATGGATACCAGGTTTGGACTCACAGACTTACTTTGTGAGAGATGACCTTTTTGTCCCCCACCAAAGGGGGGACTATGGATCGGTCTCCGTCCGTTAGTTCGTTCGTTAGTTAGTCACACTGTAACATTGACTTTGTGCCGCTAGGGGGCGGCTGGACGCAATACACACACATTGAAAAGACATGAGAACCTGAGAACCATGTGGACTCGATCACAGAGCCAGAAAAATTTTGTTTCTCTGCCATCTTGTTTCTCCGCTGAGATCGGGAGGTAGCTCGTTTCTCCCACACAGCAAGCAGGCTGACCGATATCATGCATGTGATAAACTGAAGCTTGAAAAGTAAAACCTATACAATCATATCATATCGCCGTTTATTTCGATGCGTATGCCTGAGCTCAGTCCACCTGACAGCTGTCTGTTCTGTCGGCGGAGAGAGACACAGACAAACATGGAGGCGCGCCGACGCTTCCCGGGAGCACAGTTGCGGCCAGGGCTGATGGCAGGGCGCCGATTTGTTCCTGGTGATCCGTCCGAGATTTCGGCGGGGGTCCCGAAGCCGATGTGTCACCGGG
>OMOV01016946.1:0-10644 GCA_900312565.1 Beryx splendens
CGTCCGTCTCGTCGATCAGGGGTATGTCGTGGACCGAGTCGTTGATGAGAAACTGCGGGGGGGCCATGAATTCGTGGATGGAGTTCCTGGATCCGGGCTTCTCGATGCCGTCGTACAGAGAGCTACGGAATGCTTTCGCCACTCGGATCTGCGGCGCGTCGCGGGGCGGGACGGGACAGACAAGGAGATATGGAGGGAAATGCAAAGAAAACACAGGACGTGTGGTGGAAACAAGCAGAGGGGAAATCAGCATGTTGAGAATGAGAATGATGATAAATTACTTTTTATTTGTCTGAACTTTCACTTAGTAAAGTTCAACGGTCATCCTCTCAAGCAGTAATGTAGTGGTAAATAAATAGCTTGATGATCATCATAAAGCAAACAAACACCAATATAGCAACAATTTATTACATTTTCAGAAAAGCGTGTATGTGTTATTTCCCCCCCTCAAAAGACCATGTCCTCACATAACTTACAGCAGGTTGGAACTACCTAGTATAATGTATGAATGTCAAATGATAAGAAACCTAGTTTAGGTGCGTTAACCCTCCACTACATCCCTGCTTTGAAGGAGACACAGTGTGAAAAGTTTCATTCAAAACTGAGATATCTATTAAAAAATGTGACATCAATCTGCTGGTACAAAAGTAAAACCCACTATGTTAAAAAATGGTGCTTAAAAAAATCTTATAAAATCTTTAAAAGTCTTACATTTCTTCAATGTAATTCTACTGTTCATCACTTCCTGTTCATAGCTAAGACACTGAGAATTCATGAAGCAGTCAGGATGAAGACAACAATCACAACATGTACTGTAGGTGGCTGTTTAAAACGCAGGAAGACGGCGACAAGCTGAACAACACACAGCATGCAGAGACAGAGCGATGGAGCGCTGACACCGGTGTAAAGAAACACATTCAGCACATCATGCACTAGCTGGTCTTGATGTAGTGCAAATAAAGGAAAGGCGGAGCAGCTTGAGAAAATGACGAGGCGACTGGAGTGCCACAAACAGTTCTCAGAGGCAGAGTTTTTCTGGCTATGTTATGTTAAAAAAACTGTGGTTCTTTGGCTCCGCCCGGCGCCCACTGAGGTTTAAGTCAGCCAATGAGATTATTTCTGCCTCTAGAGCAGCTCTGCCTCCGAGTTTGTACTAAAACAATCTGCAATAACAGATGTAGGACAGCCTATATTATATAGCATCTACTTTGCACTGACCACTTATTTTCCTCTCTGGTCTTAATGAACAATCATACTACACATAATGTAGATCATATCAGAGCTGCATTATAACTGCATTAATGTGTATTTGTAAGTTATTGCAATTGAAAATCCATTGAAAAGCACTGCATATGTGATTTTGGATTGCAGTGCTACTGATTGAGATCAAGATGATAACTTGTAAAATGATAAGTGGGCAGGGTTAGTAGGCAAAGTGCTAATATTCTCTTATTAATAGGCCAAAATGGCACAATATTCAACAATTCAATTAACATGATGATGAAAACTTGTCCCACTCAAATCAGAATGAGACATTAAAGAATATATAAAGGATATTTTCAATGAGAAGATACACATTTAGTCAATAAAACATTAATTATCACTGAAAATGGGGATCGGTGAGTGAAAAAGAATCAAATTCCATGACTGAGGAAACTGTGGACCAATCCTAAAAGGAAAGCATGCAGTATGTAAACTGTGTCATGTAATGTGATGTAAGCTCTGTGCATGCCTCACAGGATTAAGAACGATTCTTCCTTATGTTCACTCATGTTACTTCACAAGCAAATCCACAGTGATCCATTGTGCACAGCAGGCAAAGCTACAGTGTAAGAAACGGTACAATATTTTTCGAGCAGACCCATCTTGCACAACCAAGAATGACCCTTTCTACCTGAAAAAAATGAAGTGACGTTTTCGGCAAACAAACAAGTAGCAGCATTGCCCCATGGGCACATCATAATGCAAGAAACTAGGCAACACAGAGAGTGTGTTCAGCATTGTTGGTTTTGTTTTTCCAAGGAGCCCATTCACTCTAGGCGAATTATTCAAGAACAGGTCCAATTTGCTTTGACGCCACTATCTCTTGAAACATCTGGAGGCTGTAAACTTTCGAGTATAGTGCCCACAACTGTCAATATCACTCTAAGATGAGACACTGAAAGAGACATTTTAAGAAGGCGTCCCGCAGTCAGTGGCTCACCTACTGTCAATCATTCCACTGCTAGATGGAAAAACAGCCAATGGCTAAGCCTAGTTTATGGAGAAGAGGTTAAGGCAATCCCATGCTTTGGTCCGGAGTTATTCAATGACAACTAGACAAGGAAGGAGGAGGAGGCTGAATGTGGGGACAGATGTTAATGACAATAACGCAAGTTACTCCAACATTTAGTTCAGGGTTGGGGCTCAATTCACCTCACCTTCAATTCAAGGAGTGAATTGAAAAACAGGGAAACTTGTTTATTAGTTGTGTAATATTTTGTTGAGATAGTAGGAAGATCACATGTGGTTCAGGTGAGGGTGTTAACCATTATACCTTCTTTGGACTCCTCTGTATTTAAACAGAGTGAAGTCAAATTAATGGACCAAGTGCCTAATACTACAATCTGTCATACTGCTTCATTTCCTGGAGGTAGAATTGACCGCCAACACTGACAACAGACAGATTCAAAACACACAAGACGTTTCCTTCAGGGAGCCTCTTTGCACACGAGACATTCAAGGAACCATGCTGGCACTGAGATTAATGGGGACAAGTGGAATCCAGGGTTATACAGTGCAGACACGGCACCTGAGTTACACGTTACAGGTACAGTAACTGATGGCGAAGACACATGATGT
Source organism: Beryx splendens (assembly GCA_900312565.1). Lineage (NCBI taxonomy): Eukaryota > Metazoa > Chordata > Actinopteri > Beryciformes > Berycidae > Beryx > Beryx splendens. The sequence goes on from OMOV01016946.1 coordinate 2,842, forward strand.
TGAGTTAGACAATGTATGGTTTGAGTAGAAACCTGCTGACTTTCTGCAAGTATACAAGTTTTTTTTCTATCGATTTTCAGTAGTGAAACACTCCTAGATGACATCATACCTACAACCCATAAGCTTTCTTGACATCTTGGTTGCTATCATGTGTCGGCTTTACATACAGGGATTTACAGTATCTAGGCTTGGCTTTGTCATGGGAACAGTATTAATTTTCCCCTCAACACGTTCAGCTTCTCAGTGTCTGTTCTCAACAGTGCATCCACAGCAATGGGGCTTTGATTTATTCTGCATGGAGGTGAGCGGGAGACGGAACTGACAACAACACAGTATGGTAAGAAAGACAGAAAAATAACTTGTGTATAAAAAATTAAACGCTATCATTCTTTTTTTAAAGGTAGCTGCACACTTGTGTTAATTTAACAAATTAAAAGCAGGTTCAACAATATTCTTCAAAATTAATTAGATTAAATTAGAATTATAAAGATTGATGATAAGAAATTAGTTTTAACAGAATGTAATGTGTGTATCTTCAACTAACTGCACAGCACCACATAACACTTTTAACCCCTTGGTTTCTTGTACAACTAGACAATACTATTCTCCAATACAGGACATTTATAGTACAGGACATTTTTACTGCCACATATGTATTTCAGCAACATTCACCGCTCATTTATTTGGCTAAAATGAGAAAATATCACATCTCATACGAACATGTATATTAACAAGGACATCAAACAAAAGAGAGAATTAAGTGAAAAAGCAATGTAGGAATGTGAGAGGAACATCTTGAAATTGTTTAGAGGCTGGACCTACAGCAGAGAGGAAGGCAAAGATACAGTTAGTCCTCCACTGGGAGAGGAATAAGGCATTTTGGTACATAATTATGGAATTAACTGCGTAACCCATTAACCTGTGAAGAAGAAAGACGTTGACTGAGCAACAAGTCAAAAACGTTGCAGGCATATACTCGAAAGTTTACACGATCTCCATATTTTTTATATATATATCTTAATATCTCCTTTGTAAATCCCCACATGAGTATATGGTTCACGTGGGGGCAAATGCCAGTCTATTAGTAATTGATATTTTGGTAATGCTTTGTTTCCTGATCCCTCATTTCTTGGTAATCACACAGGCAATTTCTCTATTTATTAAAATGTATTACTACATTTAAAAAAAAAACTAGATACTATCAAATTTATTACAACCAACCGTAAAACGTGACTTAAAAAAATCACCCTCTGTGGATGTTTCACATACAAGCATCTCTTCTTTTAGCAATCACTATAGTTCGGCCATATTGTATTGGGTTGGTGAATGCTGATTAAGGTTTTCACCAACAAAAAAGATTTCAAATAGTTTCAAAGTCAGGCCTGATTGTAAATATTTTAGGCCTTGATTTAAACAGATATATTTCATATTACCCACTTTAATCATAATGCAAATGATTTAGTTGGAAATGCCACGCAAAGATAAATTTGTCTGGAACAGGCTTTTTTTATGTGGGATCTATTGACATGTGTAACATGTGCCTTTTAATGATTATAGGATTATTATTTAATGATTATAGGGTTAATTAGGCCCAATCAGTGATTTTTATTCTAACTAGTCTGCATAGTCTAGACAATTTACATTCCCAAGCCACAGCCGTCCGGTAGAGGTCACTATATTTCGCATGGCAATTACTGGAAACTTCCCTCCTATTTCTGGTGAATTAATAAATGAATTAAGAATGACCAAGTTGTAACAAGAAATGAGAGACCTTGAAACGTAACAAATACTAGAATTCTTTGAAAAGATTATAACACGGTCACTATTTTATCATGATTAGGATTCAGTAGTGGGTCAAAAAAGGTGGGCATGCCTGCTTCATTATTCTATCTTTAAGCAATCAGTAAAAGCTTACAGTGTGGCCCTGAATACTGGATGACTGTTTCTAAAAAGGTGCAGCAGACAGCAACAGCGAAGCAGGATAAGATCGTATGGCAGTGAATGAAGAATAGAGGCAATAGAAACATGAACAAAGAAGCACATTCACTAATTTAAATGCTAGAAAGGTGCAAGTAGGATCTGAAATGAGGCCAGTGGGTCACAAGCTGCTCAGGCACGGTTGTGTCATCACACACACGCACGCACGCACACACATACACACGCAGAATCACCAGTCATTCAAACACCTGCACATTTGTTTCATCACAGTATTTGGCAGGCAAGGGTAAATGTCTAATTCTACAGTGCAATTCTCTCATGCTCAATTCTTAAGATGGTGGTCGGGCTCTGTTTTGTTTGTTGTGTGTCGTTAATGGAGGCAGAAACTCACTCCCAGGCGCACCAGTTGCATTGGCAGTGGAGAGAACTACGTGAGTGGGAGTAGAAATATTGGTTACGTCATGGAGTTGGCTGAGAACAGATGAGCGGCGGCGCACAGCACCCTGAAACGAACCGCTCCTCTTGAAGGTACTCACTACCTCCATCTGTTGGACAGAGAGAGAAGGACATCACAGGGACATGACAAACATTGGCTTTACTTAAGAAAAAAGTCAGTTGTGAAGGAGCAGCGGTTTATGGCACCAAAAAGGATGAGAATCTAAAGCATCAGGCTTTAAAGGGCCCAAAATGAACAGATATTGATATCATTTGGAGGTGGACATGGTAAATGGGCATGGCAAAAATATTTTGAAAAGGATTCTTGGGTGAACCTCCAAGCTTGTATTCGGAAATTTAGGCCACATCACTTGACCATCTAAGGTATAATAGGAAAAATGTCTGGATTACCAGACAGAATTATAGACAGATTATAAAACAGAATTTGCATGAGGGACCTGGAGTCTCGTTTCTCAAAAGATCTTGGGCTCTATTTTCATGACGGTGCATGGCGGGGCTTTGCATTGCAGAGATAGCATGTTTATCAGGTGCACATGGTTTTATCACAGTATTTTGGTGACTCACTGTGAACCTGACTGCTCCTAAAGTAAAGGCGCAGCAGGGGGCGTGTCCGTAACGATCAAACAGTGCAGTGCCATTTTGGTGTCGAGGATTACCGGGATTTGTGCTTCATCAGGTCAACGGTGCAAGGTGCTTTGGCGTTCTGTGCTATTTTCATGGCTTTACCAAGCAATGCCCTTTTTGTGGATGATATGTTGACCAATTTGACTTATATACAAAAGTGTTTTTTGGTGTGAACTGTCAGTATGCACCATGACGCGCAGAGCGTGGTTTGTGGAGGCGGCCGCATCCCCTATAGATGTCAGGGACTGGCTGGTGGATGCCCCCCTTCCTGTAGCCAAACTGTTCCTGCACGTCGCCGCCAACTTCTGTTTGGCTCCTCGCCTAATGGCCCTGAACCGTTTCCTACATTGGGCAACGGTTCTCCTTGGACCAGAGCAACACATTAACCAAATGTGTTATTTCATCCCAAACTAATTTAATTTAAGTAGCCGTTTATTCGCTCGTGGTGATTCTGCACCTCTCGCACAACGTCATCAATTTCTGCTTGGGAGAAACTTTTGTGGCGGAACCGCTTTGGAATTGTCTCTCCATCACTCCACTGACAGAGCTGCATGGCACAGGGTGCACTGCTTTTAGAGGGAAAAAAAGAGGTGATTTGATTGGTCATGACTGATGCCATCCCCTACCACACATTCTGATAATGTATTCTTCCTAATCCAACCCCGTTTCCAACTGCGATGCAGGTGGGCCGCGCGTCTCTGGCCATGAAGTTACCAAAAATCAGTTGCCACACCCCTGACTCATGAAAATAGAGCCTTGATTGTGCGTAGATAGAAATACACACTGAGGTAGTCATTTAAAAACCTTGATCTTGGTTGTGAAAAAGTTTGCAGCTCTACATCAGCTATCGACCTGATGTCTGCACCTTTCCTTGGCAGTAACAATATGTTCCATGTGAGAGAGATGTTATAACAGCCTAATTCTGAGCCTCATTTATCCGGGCCCATTTCAAATAACCCTCAGATCAATGGGCTATCTAAATGTACCAGCACAAGCCAACTCCTTTACCTAATGTATTTTGCTGTGTCATGTTTTCGGCATTAGGAAACTTCAAAGCATCAGTCTATGCCAGCTAGTTTTTTTTTAGATTATTTTATGCTATTTCCGTGGCTGGTCATAAGCCAGATTCAGACCCATCATCAGCACAAGGTGGGCACCTTTAAAAATGAGCCACCAGGACAGTCCTACTTTAAGGCAAGGAACTGGAACTCTATCACATGCGTTACAATTCCTAAGGCACTTACAACTTTTAAATGCAACAAGAGTAGTTGATGCAACTTTATGTTATTACATTACATTTTGTGAAACAGGCTTAGGCACAAACTGAAAACAATGAGAACAATGTGAAGAAACAAAACATGGAGCTACAGAGAGAAAACATAACCGGATCTACTCATCGCCGTGAGATGTGGGAGAGGTAGCATTATGTGGAGTGCATCAACTGTACTTTTAACTGAGAAATAAGAGAGTATGTGTTCATAATTAGACTTAAGGATTTTAAACATGTCTTTGGCATCTGCATCAGAGACTGAAGTCCATTATATTATCAAATAGGCCTACAATAGAAATCACAAGAGTTTGTAGAAAGGGAGAATGTATTTCTTAAAGGGTTTTTGTTAATATTGACCAAGAGAACTGTCAGAAATAAAGGAGAAAATATGTGGAAGTGGAATGAAAGTGTTGATGTGTGGAGCGAGATGAAAAAAGTTTAGCACATTGAAGACATTTCAGAATTATTCATAGATTTTATATTGGACGCATTCCGTAATAAAGAGAGTATAAGGCTAGGGGACAGATGGATCCAAGTAATATCACTTTCACGATATCATTCTGAATTGAACACCATCGTTCTGTGCTGTATTTACTCCCAACACGGCTGACATGATAAAGGGTCCAGCTGTACCTGAGTCTGGATGCGGTTGAGCCCTCTGAACCACAGGATCTGTCCTCGGCGGAGTTCCCTCTCCGCGTAGTCGATCTCCTCCTCGTCCTCGGCCATGTCCTCGTCCATGATCTCGTCCTCGGCCCGCCCGTGCCCTGCCTCCTTTAGGCACTTGAGGCGGCTCGTGGGTATGGTGGTGATGACCTGTCGCCGCCAAATAAAGGAAGTGCTGATGTGTGAAATTATTTTCTCACCACATGACCGAGCCAGGACTCAGTTTAAACCCAAAGAAAGCCTTATGCCCACACACCACACTATTATTATTACTATGCAAGTCAATGTGAGCTCTTCAGTATCCTGGGTTCTCGGTGTGGCCCTAATGTAAAATTCTTTGACTCTCCAGAATTAAATTGGAACTCTTCCATGACCCTAAAAATGCTCGTCCTTGCTGGTTGTTTTTCTCAAGGGGTGACCAGTCTGGTTTCTACTCCAGTTGGGCTGAAAACCACCTTGTAATGCAATAAGTCTTGTATATTGCTTTAAAGTTGCCCATTTGTAAAATGTCCTGACTTGCCCTGTCTGGAATACACCTCTCTAAATTTCATGACCTTTCATACCCTGAATATTTGTCCCTCAGGACACAAACTATGTCAAGCAATCTCTCCTGAGTATGGAATGAAAGTGTCCAATGCGTGTGTAAAGCAGACTATACAGTATATCACATGTCTTGCACATGCATACATAATAAGGTGGAACCAAACACAGTTTTACAGGGGAAAAAAGAAGCCCTCATGTAAAATGAGGTGTTGGCACCTGTCCCCACAGCAGCTCCCCGAGTCCCAAGAACAGACACCACAGCCACTGCGCCACGCTGAGAGGGGCACAGCTGAACGGCTTCCCGCCAAACTGCACAATCACAAACTGAACACAACAGAACAGACAGCATCAGGACAGACATTTGATATTAGTATTTGGCATGACTTTAAAGTATTATACATTGAAGCTATCAAATTCTGTAAGGTAACATCTGTAAACTGCCACAGCCTCAGTCGGTCTGTGATGCTTTGGAAACAAAAGGGACAAGAGAGGCTAACGTTGGTGACTCCAGCTGTCTCTGGATGGGGCGTTCATTAGATCTCTTACAGTATACCATTTGAATTCAACATAAATTGCTTGAGATTTGGTTTAATTTGCTTGAGACTTGGTTTTATTTGCTGGAGACTTGGTTTAAATTGCCTGAGACTTGGTTTCATTAGCTTGAGGCTTGGTTACAGGTAGCCTACACTAAAGGTAAAATCCACTACGTTCTGGCTCACCTGCATTGCGAAAGTGCCGAAGACGATGCTGCAGAAGATGGGGTTGGAGAAGATGCCATCGAAGACATTCCTCTCCCCATGGATCTTGCGGGCGTTGATCTCATTGAACAGCTGCATGAGCACAAATGTGTTGAAGATGATGGTGTAGTGCTCAGAGGGGGGGGAATGTAATGGTGCGTCGCGTCCGCTGTCGATGTTGAAGATCTTCTCTCCTGAGATGGGAAATGATGTAAGACCACATTTAGGCCTTCAAAGACAATCCACTTACTGAAATGAAAGAAGTAAAATCAAATTCACTTAAAACATGCATCATCCATTTTGAGCAGTGGGTTTCAAACACTTGGTAGGGATCCAAAAGGAAGATTGAAATGGGCCCCAAAATTATTCTCATTATGAAGAACTTGTTATCTAATGATACTGGAAATATAATGTCCTAGGCTAGATGATTAGCTATAGTGCAGTGGCAGGAGGAGGTATATATACTGCTGAAGAGATGGGTACACTGTGTCCCAACAATCCTGTATAGTGGAAATTTGGCTTATAGGTGTGTTACAGTGTTTTCCACAAGCACACTGAGCAGCCTGCCAAAGAGAAAAAGTAGCATAGACAGGTGAGGGGTCACGCTCCCACGGGAAAAAGTTTTTGATGAACAAACATTGTTTTGGATTCTTTTCATGCATTCTCATACCTTGATTTCATTGGGTCATTTTAATATGTCAAAGGGAAATCCAACATTGAAAAGGTGTGTCAACCACGCCAGCCTCCTCTCCACATGGCAAATACTTTAAACTCAGAATTCTAACTTTATTTAAACTTTAAACAATATTTTCACATGTGGCCCTAATCCTCTTCTGTAAATCCCATAGGTCAATAATGTGTGTCAAATGTTTCCTAACACCTTCCACCATAGTCTGGTTTTCCTCCACCTCCTCCTGCTTCGAGGACAGGCGCCAATGTATTGTTTGCACAGCTGGCAGCTGGGTGCTTGACCGTCATCTGTCTTCAGTGAAGGCGCTCCATGACTCCAGTGTGAAGAAAAGAACAATCCAACACACCCACGCAACTGTCTATTGATGCAACTTTATTTTAGGAGATGGTACTGGTCCATGCACCCTACACAAAACCCCACAACATCGGTTTTGTGACTGAAAATCACAATAAAGTGGTCCTCCAAAGTAAAAGTTTTAAATACTACTACTACAGAATGTGCTTTTAAGCTTAGCTGTTATCTTCCTCCATTTCCACCATCTCCTCCATTGCCACTTACCAACAAACAGAAGGGTGAAGATGATAACCAGTTGGAAGACACCATGGCCCAGGATGTTCTTCATCATGGTGAGGGAAATGAGAGGGTTGTTGCGGCCGTAGGGTTTCCTCAAGAGCAGGGCTTCAGTGGGAGGCTCAGTGGCCAGGGCCAATGAGGCGAAGGTGTCCATGATCAGGTTCACCCACAGCATCTGTACCGCCTTCAGAGGAGAGTCCTAGAGAGAAAGAGAGAGAGAGAGAGAGAGAGAGAGAGAGAGAGAGAGAGAGAGAGAGAGAGAGAGAGAGAGAGAGTGGGGGGAAAACACGAGAAACAAGGATGTG
>OMOV01016994.1:3493-19295 GCA_900312565.1 Beryx splendens
TGCACACACCTGTAACACCACCAACACACACACACACAACTTGTTATTCACTCTCATTTGGGTGCCGAGTAATGTCATTGCATTCCACAGATACACACCTTGCCTGGCCTGTAATGGAGAACAGCAGCTGGCCATGTGAGTGGCGTGACTGCAGTGAATTGCAGCGTTGCTCATGCAAGACCTTGTAAATGTTACACTAATTGTGAATCCTGTCAGCATCCAGCTTTGACAAGACACTGGAAGCTGGAAAAAGGGAAATTTCTCGTTCTGAACAGCTGTTGGACTCTGTCTCCTTCCTTGAGTTCCCTCAAGCAAAGGTGGATTCAATCCTCGGACATAGTGTGATTGCCAAAACTAGACAGGCCTTTTCAGACTAGCCTCTTGTCACTAACAGTTAGTGTGGAGGCGGTTAACAAGAAACATAGGGGTTACTGTTTTAGCTGTTGCTGTAATTCCATTGTACCAGTACAATAGTCTGTTTTAGGTTGGGGAAGGATGTGTCTGGGTGGGATATCCATGTGTCCATACTTGGCTTACCAGTTATCTACCGGTAGGCTGTCTGCTGGCCTTTCTGTCTGTCTGTCTGTCTGTCTGAATATTAACTGTATGTCAGATAACGCTACATCAGTCTAAAACCTATGAGGAATTACATGAGAAATAAGACATAAGGCAATTTCTTACAGTATCTCCCTTCATAGGTTATAGATATCATACAGTAGATGTATGAAATAGCTGCAGTCACTAAAGTGGCCCACTAGGTCATAAATCATCAGTCATAATAAATAGTCGAGTTTATTTTCTACAAGGCAGTGCTCCACAGGATGACCGTTTTAGCAGGCAACAGTATCCAAGGAGTTGTCACAGCCTTTTGCCAACACTTGAATCACTTTTTGACCCTATGTCCGACTCTGTGGCTGTTGCTGGGAGTATTGCTCATCTGACCAAGAAAACGCTTGCTATTTCATCACCCTTAGACTATTCATAACCACATTTTTTTGATTACAACAATGCAATCATGTTGAATGTAAGACTTTGTGCATCTTCCTGGGATTTAGAAAGCACAGCCTACCAATATACCTGAGGCTGGTTTATCTACTGTTATATATCAGGGTCTTAGTTTGAAGATGTGCTGAGTGCACTTGCTTCACAACAGGAAGAGGAGCGAACGAAAAAATGGCACAGAAATGGAAAGATGGAATGGAGAAGGGGGTGTAGCGAGGAGAGAAGGTGAAGCAAGGAGGATGGAAAGGAACGATAACTCTGGCATACATATATGTCATTATGCACACAGGCATAAAACATATACACACTCACTCGTGCAACACACACACTTGGGGATCTTGTGCAGAGAGAGAGAGAGAGGAGACTGATAGATTGAGGTGAAGATGAGAGCGGTTAGCCAAGAGAAGATGAGCTAGGAGGAGGCTTTGTCTGCTGGAACACATATGCTTTTCATTACTGGAGCTCAGACCTGTCCTCTGAGCCGTCAGAGACAGGGAAGCATGTGAATGTGCATGAGCGTATGAGTGTATACAAATATGTTTACGATGTTCATATGTATGTTATTACACGTGTTTTATTTATGTGCATCCTGGCATTGGTTTAGAGACATATCCTCCGCCACCGCCATCACCACATATACAGACAGACATACACACACACACCATAAATCATGGGCTGCTCATTCAGACACAAGAGAACTATGTGAAAGATGGCATTTTCCCCTATTCTCACTCACCTATATCCTCTCCTCCTCTCCTTAATCTGTCCTATGCCTGGCATGGTGCCAAGCTGTGAATCTCTGGAACCCAAAGACACTGCAGACCACCCCCCAACCCACCCATCCCCAGCACACACACACCCCACACACAGCTTGTTTGTTGTCATTACATTTGTCTGTGATTTTCTCTTTTCTAATCAGTCAGTGACACCAGAAATTATTATCAGCTTCTTCAAGAATCTCATTAAATCATCTGAAGAATTGCAGCTCACACCACATTTAGCATTTTCACCACTTTAATTAAAACGATAAGAGGTAGAGCATGATAAGATAAGAGGTTCATTAGTTGTTGAATGGTGTCAAATCCTTCACCAAAGCCATATGGTACGTTTGCAACTCTGTTATTTTTTCCCACAATAAACCAATGTTTTTACTATTGGTCAACCACAGTTTCCCGTGCTGCGGCAGCCTGCTCAGTGTCATGTTTGAGCGGTCGTCTTCTGGTGACCATGTTCCGACCACTATAAATCATTTTTTTGATGTTCGCCGTGTGAGTTGATGAGCCATCCCCTGGCATGCTCCCACAACCTCTCCCCTGCTCCGTTTGCCAGTAGGTCTGGAGCATGGAGCACTCTCCTTGTCCATCTGGCAGCGGGGCCTAAGTGATGTTTATACAGCGATGGAGAAATCTCGCGCTCTTATTTCCCTAAGCGTCCTTGAAGACAGATCAACCCTGGAGCAACCTTGTTGCAGTTATTGGTAGAGGTGGCCCGAAAGGTCTCAAAGGTCAGAATTCATCTTTTAGATTTGTGGCTGGACATGAGTAAGGCTGGCAGTGCTGTTTTCAGAGTTAATAATGTTAAGATGCAATACTAGCCTGATATTCAGACTGCCACTACATCCATGGTTAGCCAGGGTATTGACTAACTTTACTAAGAATGTTGGTCGACTTTGACAAAAATATTGGTTTTGGAAAGACAGTATATGTTGGTGAAAGGGGTGATTTCAACAAATCTCTTCTGCTGAACCGACAATGAAAATCCGTTGCACACCATTGTTTCAAACTGTAGTCCAGCCGGCTGATTGGCTCGATTGTTTCTCCGAGTGAGAACAAGCCGTTGATAAGAGCAACACCAAACTCTGAATCGCATGACAAAATCTGAAAAGTGAGCGGGGTGTGATTCAGGAGTCTGGAACCAGGCTAACTCTATACCAGACTGAATGAATTAACAAGGGCATATAAGTTGATAATCTGCTGTGCCATTGGAGCACTTCCACACCTTACCTGCTCTCCTGGCCTTTTAGCCCATGCAGCAATACCTTGATATGCAATTTGTTAAACAGCATTTCCACAACCAAAGCACTGACACAGTTCATCCCACTTTAGCGGAGCATCCCATGTGTTTGCCATAGTGAGATGCCTCAGATGGCTGCACTATGATCATCGTCTGCGTCATGACAGGAACTCGGAAAATGTTTTTGAGGCTGACTCAGTGAACCTAACCTCGATGTGTCGATGCGCGTGCTCAGAGGCGAGCCGACCTGTCTAATGCTGGACTCTTCTCAACCCTGACTTGTCAGAAAAGTATTCAGTGGAATGGCAGTGAGATACATATGTGGACCATCTGGGAGAGGAAACATACTTGGCCAACTTTACATACCATGGCCATGGGCTCCTTTTATTGACTGTTTTTCTTGCCCTATGCATGATCTGCACCACTGGTCTTCTCAAGACATAATAAATACTGGTCAGAAATTAGGAATTGTTTGTAGTAGGTGTGTGTATATAGACCATGAGGATTTGGTTGCTGTATGTACTTTCACATTTACATATAAAGCTTGCAGTGTGTGTCTGTACTTGTTTATATGTTTATGCTTGCTGTGAAAGTGTGTGCCAGGCTGATATGGGTGCACTTATGAGCTGTGGGTCAATGTATAGGCTACTCTATAGACAATGCAGGGCTCAGTGTTGGCAGAGCAATTGTGGCATTCCTTTAGAAGTGGATAATAAAGAATAGCAGAACCTCTGAGTGAAAACTGTGTGGTCAGCTTGAAAACTGATAGCATGGCGTGTTCTGCTCCAAATGAGTTTCAGCATAAACATCGACGTCATCACAAGCTCAGTGGATATGGTGTAATGCATGGTATATGAATGAGCACAACTAGGAACAGCAGTAAAGTTCTTTGCACAGAAGTGTGTGTGTAATAAGACATGTGTTGGTGGTGGAGTTGTGCCATGGTGAAGGACTCACAAGCACTGAGGCTGGTGAAGGCAGACACTCATAGACGTCACTGGGCAGGGCAGCTTGGTTTGGCATGGTGGCAGTGCTATAGCCCAAATGCGTGCAATGGCTCGTTTTACAGTTGCACTTAATTTGGAGCCATTCGTAAGAGCCACTCACCCCCTCAGAGTACGTGCGTCAAAGTGTGTGTAGCGATGACTGAATGTGTCTTTTTCTCTGGGATGCTCCCAAGTTCACTGAAGCCTCTTCGTCAGTGCAAGTGCCAACCACAGAACAAAAAAGAACAGCTTCTCTGATTTTTTTTTTGTATGATTGCATTGTATCCCCTTTAAAAGTGAAAACAACCACCCAGACCAACTGTGAGCAATCAGACCAACGTACCAATTTCATTCCACTAATGTTGGCCTGGACTCTGTCCCAAAAGCAGATACATAAAAAACAGAATCTCAGAGCTTTCCCCTGCCTGTCTGTAGGAGCTCTGATAGTTGTGCTCTTGGGGTCATCTGGCAACGAAGAGGGCTGAGGCTTTGGGACCTCTCGTTGATAGTGTCAATGACTCCATGGAAAAGGAAAGGGAAAACAATAAAAGGCTTGCCGCCAAAGTTGGCTGGCTCACACCAGCCAGCAAGAGAGAGAGTTTGTGTGTATTGGTGTGACTTTGTGAATGCTTAATTAGTCCAGCATGTGACTAGTTCTGCTTCTCATAGCTGGGTGCCTGTGATTGACAGCACAGAGAACCTGGAAGTGACAAGGAGCAGGGGAGGTCACAGGAGAGGGGAGAGGGGAGAGGAGGGGAGCCGAGGGGAACTTCAGTATGTCCACTTGTCTCACGCGATCTGGAATCACTGCTGCAGCTCGCATCATCCTGCTTTCATCCAACTTGTCCTGCATTACCTCATCAGAATGCAATCTATCCACCAACTTGGAACTGCCACATTGTGATAATTTGATATTGATAAAAATCTGGTGTCATGACAGTGAAGGACATAATGATGGGCTTAGCTTTCAAAGTGAAGATTTATATGGGACCTCAGCCGAAGAACAGATTCCACCTGTCAATCACAGCAAAACACTGATTCTCTGGAGACCTTTGGAGGGCCTTTCAAGATGAAGTTATCATGTGAGTTTCCCATCACATTACAGATAATTACAGCATTTTCACCACCATAACACTTCTCTATACATCTCCCAACTTCCCTTCAGCACACGCTGATCAGACAGTTTATACTGTCAGCCCTACGTGACTTTAGTTCAACTGAAGACTCTCAAGAATCATTATTCCTCCGTGGCCACATAACATCACGCTCCTGTCATTTTTGTACATTGAGTTTGACCCCTATGCCTTTGCTGTAAACAGAAGTGTGCTCTTAGTCCATTTGCCTGGTTAAATATGAGTTAGAACTAAGAAGACAGTGAGAAACAAGTCCCAGAAATCTCCTGGACATTCCAAAGCTCCAAATTCGATCTCTGCTTTGTGTGCGTCTGCCGTCGGTTACGGTGGAAACCTGCTATGGAATTCTTTGCTCTCTTAAATTAAACCCTTCATCCAACCCCAGCTGGTTCACAAAGTAGAGAGAATGGGGGGGAAGAGGAGATGGAAAGGAGAGAGTGAATCCATCTTTCCCTCCTCACGTTTGGCTTGCTCTGTTTGTGGCTTTTAACACCTCAGGTCTGGTGCGCGCAACCCCTTTGACACTGACTGGAGGGGAAGCAGAGAGAAAAAGAAACACAAAGAGCTGGGATGGAGAAAAAGGGAAGGAATGGGAGAAAGGAACCGAGAGCTGAAAACACTGTTTTGATTAATGTCTCGTATTCCTCTGGTTCTTAGAGGATTACCTTACCTAACCCCAATGGAGAGTGAGCAAGATGTTTCAGTGGTGAGATTGAAACCAGATCCTTCTGTTCACACTGGCTCATATCCATCACTTGTACTGGACCTGAGTTTGAGAACATGACTAGTGACTGAAAGAACTAGCCACATTGTCTGGCCAGTTTTAGCCCAATGTCAGTCTTTGGTTTTAATACCAAAGCACACTCTTTGGTAGTGGGCAATGAATACTGCATGCTTGTCCAATTTGTCCCTCGTCACATTTTAATTTCTCTGAAAAGACTGGTTCTTTGTCAAAGAACGTCTAGACATGCATTTACACTTGTACCCAAACTGACATCATTCTCAAACCAGTTACCACAAATGAATAACTCCAGTTGTTTGTGATGCTCACTGCTGCACAGTGCTAGATCTCACCTCACCGACCTTCCGGTGCACTTGTCACTGTACAGCTGTGAAAGCTAGTGGTCTTTTCTGAATGGAAAACCATGTTTGTGTCACACTTCTTTAGAATTCCAAATGGAGGGAAACTATGATGTATTAAAGTACTGCATCAGTTACCTTCCAATTTCCTTGGCCCTCGGTTCTCCCTCCTGTGTAGTATTGGGTTTCTGTCCCTTCTATCTTGTATTCAGAGCATCTGACCTTTTGCAGTGTTCCCCTGTCTGAGGTCCAAAGGCAGTTGGGGTTTCACTTAGTCTCCCAGCCTTCTACTCTGGTTTGGGGGTCACCAAGAAAAACAGCCACTACACTGGTGTGCAGAAATCCTCCAGAAATCAGCAAGCCCATTGGCTAAATACTGGGAGCAACACCAAAGAAAAATGATGATTCGCCGTCAAGGTCATGGTGCAGAGTTTCCATGATTCATTACAACAAACAACATTGGTGTAGACTTCCAATAATGTGTGAGGTAAGACAGATCTATTTGTGTGAGCTGTAATAATAGTATTCAAACCAAAGCCTGCTTGTTTGAGCTGAGTTCGGGGTAAATATGACTAAAACACTGAGCTTTTGTACAAGCTGTACCCGCCATCTCTCAAATATACAATCAATGGAAAGATGCCAAACCAGCAAAGGTCCAGAGTTTGTTAATGTGTCCTCTCGCTTTCACCCTGAAAAACATCATGACCTACAAGGCGGTGTTTTTCACTTGTGAGCGTTTTATTTTCCCAATGTCTAGTGATGTCGGAACCAGAGAAAATTTAGTTTTTCCTTTGAATCTGGTGTCTGCCCAAAGCCTACACTCATGGTCTCACTCACTCACACACACACACACACACACACACACACACACACACACACACACACACACACACACACACACATACACACACACAGCGTCTCAGGCAGAATTCTTGGTGTCTGCAACTTGTCTTAGGATCTCAGATCAGAGAGTTGAGCTCACAGTGGCAGGTGGTGGTCGACCCTGAGCACGCCTGCCAGAGCCAGGTTGGGTCATGCACATGTGAGCGCAGGTGGGCCAGATGATGGATGGATAAGCTAAACTTCTCCACAGTACCGCCTGTCTACACTCTCTCCCTGTTTCGCACTCATTCACACATACAGTATAAGCTCTCTCTCACACACACATACAGTACATTCCCAACACACATACACACACACTGCAAACTGGCCAATGAGACATTCCATCATCTTCTGTCTCCCCGGGAAGGGGAGACCAGACTTACTCCAATTTTTTTTTTAAAAAGAAACATTTGGAGACTTACAGTGTATAAGGGTGTGAGGTGTCAGCAGTGTCTCATATATCTTGTAACTATCCTTTTCCTGTCAATTTCATGTCAATTCCAATTTCCTTATCAATACACAAACTCTTATCATATATCCAGCACATTGGTAACAAATGAGACAGATTACTCGTGTCAGTGCTGGAAACACTGGAGAAGGAAAAGCCCTAGATCAGTCTGATTTATACTATAAGTCATTGCTGTTGTTATTACTTCAAGGTGCGTCTGGGGACGGTTGAGCAATCGAGGAGAATCGGGTTGAAAGCTTCGAAGGAGATGGATTATTGCAAGGACGTTTAGCTTAGCGTCTGAGCTCGCATTGCATGCTCAGTATGCTTGCCAAGGCCTTGGCAAGGCCAGTGCCCACATTTGTTTTGACTAGGTCACGAAACCCCACACTTCCATCTCTCTCTCTCTCTCCCAGCACATTCCTCCAGCTCCTCAGCATCACTGTCTGCACCCTGCTGACTGCTGGACCGTCTCCAGGCTCTCCCTCTCCTCTCCCTCTCTCTCTACGCTTCCCCTTGTTCAGCCTGTTTCCCATGCTTAGTTGTTCTCACCCCAGAGCTTACAAGTATTGATGAAAACAAGTTCTCTAGTGGACTAGCTTGTTGGCAGCCTTTTGTATTAGAACTTCTGCTCAGTTTAAGGATATTTATCACTCCAATATGTTTACCTCAGATTGAGACTCCTTTTCAGCTCACAGCTTCTCCTAATAAATCTCTGAGAAACATCTTCCCCCACATACTCCAAAACATGAAGTCCTGTATGCTAAGCCTTTATGATAGGGAGGGATTGCTTTGGCAGTGATACAGAGATACTTAAAAATAAAATCTAGTTTGCAATAGTATTCCCCCATTACTCGCTTGGCCTATATTGCCTCACTGGCAAAAACATTTCACATTATGTATTATTCATTCTTCATTCTTCATTCTTCCACTCATGCAGTATACTGTACATAGAAAAGTATTTCACCACATTGAATGTTGTTTTATGTTTTACTTTCTGCAAATTCATAGATAGGCATGTCATTCTTAGGCAATACTCATTACAATTTTCACAATGTATTAATTTACCTGTTTTAATGTATTTGGATATTCATGATAGCTAAGCTTTATAGCTGGAAAGGAAAGGTAGCAGTTTGCTATCAGTTGTTATGGTGCTTTTTTAGATGATGCTCATACCATCTACTAAACATACACAAACCCATGTATGTTTTTATGTATAACTGATAATGTTCATTATACATTTGAAACCTGAAATTTCATGAGCCTTTGGCCAGGTTGGTGGCATGACACACACAAATACAATCAAAAATCGTTCTTAAGCTCCTACACAGAACTAAATTACACTGTCACTGCCACCACTCTTTTTCTGTCTATATTAGATTTTATTCTCCATATGAATATATTCCCTGATTTGCCCTATTTAGGCAACTCAAATCTGCAGGTAGTTTTTGAATTTTAAGCCATATGATTGCATATGCCTTAAGGTTTTGGCTCTTATATACATGCTTCACCATGTGATTTATGGCTGAATTAAAGCACAAATGAGGTTTAATACTGGAGGAATGTTATCCTGAGCACTGTCTGTAACAACAGGCCTCGCATCTCCATTTGCAGTTCTTATTTTAAGTATCTTTCCGTCTCGTCCAATCCATGAAAGATTTTGAAAAAGATGCAGGTGGTGAACAGTGCGCTCCACGTCATTCCTCTCTTTTCCCCACTTTCTTCCCTCCTCCCCCTCTTCTTCCCGCATTCTTTGTTCTTGTCAGCAAGCAGAAACCCAAGCTGGGATATGACTTTATTCATGCGTAACTACCATATGGGAATGAGACGTTTTTCTTCTTGTGGATATTCCGACGACATGCCAAAAGCTGTTGCCGCCCACAGATTAGCTTGGGGCCTCTGGTCACAGAAAGAACAGATTGCTCCCTCCAGTGTTTAGAATATGGCATCACCAGCTGGACAACCCTTGTAGGCTGTTTTGTTTTCCAATCAGTAAAGATCAGCTCTTTTCCCAATTGCCAAGGTACAGTTCTTGGCACTGGAAACATAAATGTGAGTGTTTTCACTTAAAGGGATCTTAAGTAAGCACACATATCTGCTACCTTCAGTTTGCAGTAACTTGGTGAAAATTTCTCCTCTTTCCTATGTGTTGCCGTTCACAGGTCTCTCCTGCCCAGAAATAAAATAAACATGATATTCTGATGTCAAATCATGAACTAATGCTAATATCCTGTCAGATTTTGGATGATTGTAGGTATGGAAGTTACAGTATGTAGTACAAGAAGTTGAAGAAAAATGATAGATGTGGTGACCTTGTAGGCCATAACGGCAGTTTGACAGGGCTCTAGTCGCTGTTACAAGAGATTATCTGTCTATCTATGCTGTAACCTTTTTAGGCCCTGGAAAATGTCTGAGTGATTTTATCTGAAGGTGGAATTAGAATTAGGCATAGTAAGTCATCATAGCCACTTTGACGAAGAAAACAGGGCTTGAGGAAAGGATCTTTGTTTGCTTTCATTCTTCTTGCCCCCTTTTATGGTCCAGTAATTCTCACTCTCTTTCTCTCTCTCTCTCTCGCTCTCTTTTTCCATCTCTGTACTTCTCTGTATGTCTGTCTGTCTGTCTGTCTGTATGTCTGTCTGTCCTTTTCTACTTCCATCCAGGCTATGGGAATCTGGGAGTTGGTGGTCATGGGGCTGGTGGCCTGGGAGCTGCAGGCCTAGGAGGAGGTGGATACTTGAAGCCTGGACTTGGTGCTGGAGTCGGAGTGGGAGGTGCGTGCCAACATAAGTGTGACATTAGGTTACTGTGCCCAATTTTCTATGTAATGCCAGTAGGATTAATCACCCCTCCTCGTGGCATTACATGTTCTGCTTAGGTTTCACACCAAAGATGTAAAATACCTCAAGTAAAGTCTTACACTACACTAGAAGCCAGTACAATTATCCGTCACTCATCCTTGTCCTCTTTGTCTCATTAAGGTGGTTACGGTGGATATGGAGGAGGAGCAGGGGGCTTTTTCCCAGGAGCTGCACAGAAGGCTGCCAAAAAAGGTACAGCAGATAGCAGATAATGTCTTGTTACAAATATAACCTCAGTTCTCTGTGAAGGGCGGAGTGAGACACTAATCAAACAAATCTGTCTGTCCGGACAGAGAGATGGACAGACGGACAGGGGGGGCCAACTAGTATTGTTTACTTTGGGTCCAGTGAGCGGAGTGACCAGCCTACAAGCTCTTTGGCTAATGCTGAGAATAGAGAAAGTTATGTTAAGTTCCTTGTGGGGAAAACTGACCAGCAGGCCATAGCAGCTGGTGTGATAAAACCAGTGGGGTCAGTCACATCACAAAGGAGAGTCAAAACGGCACTATTCATTCAAGATAGTGCTGTTAGCTAGTTAGTAAGGGAAGTGCAGCTGCTACTCACCTAACAGCAGGGAAGAATAAACTTCTGGCTGCAAGTATGGAGATATTCCAAGAAATGGCAACAACACTCCACAAAATAATGAGTAATTAATAATTAACATAGCTTCAACCAAAGAGGAAGAACTAATCAGTGAAATCACCTGGTGGAGTGAATCATCGGCCCTAAATGGCACATGCTTTGAAATCCCTCTTCTTGGGCAACAGTTAACCCATTGCAGTCCTCAGAACATCCAGAGGTGGGCGCTTTCACGCAAGTCTTGAAGAGCTAAATAGTGAAAGAACGAAGGCCAGCATGGGTCAGAACACCACTAGGGGCGGACGGGGCTCCCCAGGTGCTGACCAGTCCTTTCTACCTGAAAGGCAGTTGTCATACAAAGTCAGCTGAAGGAGAACACAGTAGAGTAACTGCCAGTAACTTACTGTTGTGGTTTTGTTTTCAAACCAATGTGCTCTCATAATTCAGATGGTTTGATTTTTTTCTTTTTTGGTATCATTCCAGTTTACCAGTCAGCAACTAGCATTTGTATCATTTCTCTCAGTTCACGGAGTAGGTTGCCTGCCTGTAGGAGCACCACGCTCTGGTTAAAAAAAAAAATGTTTTTAATCAGTAATCAGTATATCATCCACACAACTGTGACACCACTATGTTCACTGTTGTATCTCTCAGGCTATGGTGGTGGTCTCCAGCCAGGTCTAGGTAAGTGATCAGGACTCTAAACTGGCCAGATATTACATAACATTTGGTTCAAGGAAACTGTCACACCATGCAAATGTTTTGCTGTTGTGTCACCAAGGAAGTGGGGCAGAAACAGTAACATTACTTCTGATGAAGGTCTTTGGGGTCATGTTTTTAATCTTGCTTTTTACTGAGGAGTACTCATCTATTTTCATATAAACTGTTGAATATTATGCGTCAGATGTTCTGGTTGTCGCATTCACAGTGGTTGTCCTATTCACAGGTGCAGGAGGAGTTCCTCAACTACCACAAGGAGGTAAGCTGATTCTCGGCTTGTAGACAGACTAACTGAAATGTGCTGAATACTGACACAAAGCCTTCTAAGTCTTTGATTGATCTCCATGTGTGTATGTTATGAGAAAGCCAAAACGAATGTTTCACATTAATGTTAACTCGGCATGAAAAACGCAGGTTGGCAAGCAATTGTACATTTTTATCATGTACCTGCAAGCCTTGGGGAGCTTGAACTTCAGCAAATCCCGGCATGACCTCAAAGCATGTGCTGTGTGTGTGCATGTGATTTACTTTAAATTAGGCAGGTTGATTAAGCATGAAGTCAAAAAAGCCCAGACACTGTACCATGGCAAAGAGCCTACTCTGAAGTATTAGTTGGCAAATGACAAAACTTTTCATGACACTCGAAATAACAACCCATTCATTTGAAAAAACACAGCTAAAACAAAACATTCTCTTGCCAGACTTTTCCCCACCAAATCTCTCAGGCCACATATTTACAGGCAGTGCGCAACGTCTGTTCGGCAAAGTATGGAATTTAAGATTGAAAAGGAAGGTTAAACAAATAAACCAATGTGTTTTATCCAGTTGCCAAGCTCCCCTACAAGTGAAGCTGACAGCTCATTTCCTGCACGAAGGGATCGCCAAAGAAATGAAGCATTTGATGAGGCAAGGCAAATGCCATGCATACTGGCCGTCTCTCCTGATTAGATTAAAACTCAGCCACGTTGCGTTTGATCATAAGGCCGATGACAGGCTAGTGGAGCCAGATTAGCTGGTCTCAATACCACTGGTCAGTCTGAGGGATCTGGCTCCCTGTGCAAGGTCAAGTCTGGCACGGGCCAAAACCTCTGCAGTATTCCTTTCTAATGTCACAGGGCCCTCTAGTGGTCATGAGAACTACAGCTATACTGTACTTTCACTGCAGGGTTTTGATTATTCTGATATCCACAGATGTGACCATGACTGTGGTTTAACCGAGCGTGTATTTAACCTCAAGTCTTAAATTCTTTTCATATACATATATTTGAGCACTTTGCTTGGGAACAGGGGCTGGAGGAACTGTGCTTGGGGCAGGAGGAGTACCTGGAGGGGCGGGGACTGGAGCTGCAGTGCCTGCTGGAGGCAAGATACACGCACGCACGCACGCACACACGCACGCACGCACGCACACACGCACACGCACGCACACACACACACACACACACCACATCATTCTGCCCATTTTGAAATTTCTTTTTCATTTTACAGAGTGGTCTGTTTAAAGTTAGACGGATGTTAGCTCCAACCCGTGTTTATGTTTGTCGCACTAACCCAACTTAAACATCTCTTTTTCAGTGCCTGTTATTCCACAGACAGGTCTTCCAGGAGGGGGCGCTGCTGCTGCTGCTGCTGCAAAGAAAGCTGCTAAAGTGCCAGGTTTGTGTAGAGTCAAAAATAATAATCAACCAACAGTCTGTTGGGTAGGTGCAATAAGCATTTTTTTCATCAGTATTCACACAGAGTTTTCCTAGTCACAGGCTATTATGAAGAGGGTATGCAGAAGACAGGAGTGCCTATATAGCAGATCACTGTCATGCATTTGAATGATTTATGTCCACATATCACTTACATTGACAAACACTGTAGATGCAAAAATGAAGTGCTGTCCTCTCATTGGCTGTGGCAGGTGTGGGTGTGCCTGGGCTTTACCAAGGTGGAGTGGTGCCAGGACAAGGTGTGTCTCGTCCACAGGAGGGTCTCAATCACCATTCTGTCAAGTCTTTCACCATATGTGAATTACCTCCGCTTGTGCAAAACAGTGACTGTCTTTGTACTTTTCATACTGTACAGTAGTTTAACTGCGGCTGTTTCCGTATGGCTCCTTTAGGGTTTGGTGGTCGTGGAGTTCTGCCTGGGGTGCCCATTGGAACCGGCCTGAATCCCAAATCATGTAAGAGCTAAAATCATTTCAGTGCTTTTCATTCATGAGTGTTGGCTGGTATTTCTTTCATGGCTGTTGAATGGCACTTGTAGTATCTGCATTAATCTAATAACAGTGAACTTGCTTCATCTCTTTGTGTCTGATTGGCTGATATGATTTCTGTTGCACAGTACCAGGAGGAGGCCAGACAGGACCAGGTACTGGTAGCTTTCTCAATGATTATTGCAGTATTACAAACACATTCATTAGTGTATATCGCTGGTATTGGCTGATCAGGTTTCAAACTTATGTTTTTTTCCTGAACTTGTAATGCAGGAGGCCGCGTGTATGGTGGACCAATGCAGCCAGGAGTGTTCCATGGATACCCTCTCAAATCACCTAAAGTGCAAGGTATGTGATCTGAATCTAGCCAACAACTGCATATTCCAGGTGGTGCATCCTTGTGTTCACTGATATCCTGATGCCCACTACTCTTGACCGCTGTTGGTGTTGTAGTTGTTTTTTCTCCAGTGTACAGAAAGTTTTACTCGCCTTATGGCCTGATCAAGGGGCACATCTATGGGTACACCCCTAAGGTTGTGTATGGTGGGTTTATTACCGATTATGTTTCATTGGGGGAAGGAGATCTGTTTTTGGGGCCCCAGAAAGGATGAACAAATTTGTTTATTTCATTTCGTTCCACTCATCCACTTTGTGAGGACCTCAAAATCAGAACTATGCCCCCATTGGCTGCTTTGTAGAGAATTTAGAGAAGAATCCCATAGCAATGCGACTAGTAAACCTTGCTATGAAGTAGTAAGCTTGCCAACTCATCCAATCCGATCAGAGTTCTGCAAATTCACATTAATAAGAAGCAGACCAGGTTTACAAAACCTAATGATTAAAATTAATCATTTAAGTGTTTCTTGCAGGGAAGGGTGCCATGCGTACTACCCTGCAGAATGAAGATTGCTTTGGTCTCTACTTCACCATATACAGTATACTGAATACATATACATATACATATATGGGTTGAACTATTCATGTGGTCATTTAATTACAATTGTATGATCGTTGAATTTGCTGTACTGACATAAACCTTTGCAAACCTGTACTAATAAAGAACGTGGTGCACATTTGAATGTGAGTATGACCGTCTAAACATGGCCAATACCGCATGCTGATAGTTTGGTTATTAAAAAAAACAAAAAACAAAAACAAAGTCAGTGCTATTTGGTGAGCAGCAAACCTAGCTGTTCTCAAACATCAAATCCTGCTCTAGCAATAACCTACTATGCTCAAACCTTGACTATTACTTGCACTCACTAGCCCCTTTAATGTGTTAACATGAACTGCTGAATGTAATTGTATACAATTAGTTTCTTTTTTTTTTGAAGGAATCTGGCCTCAATGTTAGCTTTGAGCAATGGGGTAATCAACTCGAATTGATGTTATTCAAAATAATAACATTGTATTTGGAAATATGAACAATGTACCAGATAACTGTTGTTTAATTGACTCTTTAGACATGTCATTAAAGTAGTTTGTGTATTTGTATATGTGTGCATGTGCACATGTTGGTGTGTTCACAGAACCATTCTGTCTCATCATTCCAGACTGAGTGTTGTTGTTGTTGTCTGTTCAATTTTCTGCTCAGGTGCCTATGGTCAAAAACCTGGTGGTGGCAAACTTCCCTTTGGTACAAACAGTTCTTCACATTTTTTGCATTGATTTGGCACAACCACAGCATCAACAGGCATGCAAAGGTTAATTACTGCATGTGTCCCATCACAATGTTTCAGGGTATGGAGGCTTTGGTACTGGTGGAACTGGACTTCCAGGAGGAAAAGGTGGCCCTGGGTCTCGGCCTGGGTATCCCATTGGAACTGGTGGGCATTTTACTAATATACTATAGTGGAGTGGAGTAGAAACATATAAAAGAACACAAACATGGGTAGGCT
>OMOV01017005.1:16754-31940 GCA_900312565.1 Beryx splendens
CTCTCTCTCTCTCTCTCTCTCACACACACACACACACACACACACACACACACACACACACACACACACACACACACACACACACACCACATTCGTAAGATTAAACGAACAAACAAAGAAATGGATGAATGAATGAACCAATCAATTCATCAATAAATCAGTCAGTGAGTATGTGCTCCCCTGGCCCCAGGACACAGTAAAGTGTTTGTATAGCGGGTGTTTTTAAATTAACATTATCATTCTTTGGTTCAGATTTCAGATTTCATTTATTTATACCTTTTACAGGAATTTTCCTTGCATGTAAAAGCACAGATTCCTGTTTGTTTGTTTGTGTGAGTTTCCCAATTCTGTAGGAATTTCTCTTCTGACTTCAAACCATGGATTGCACCCAAAGACAGCACCACACTAAAGTCTCCACCAGAGGGCAGCATACAATCACTTACACTAGGCAACAGACGCCCTCCTCACCGGCCAACATACAGGGAACTGCCAAAACAAAGCCATCATACAAGGGATATAACTAAGGGATACAATGTATATTGAAAGCAGGTGCTTCTACACAGGTGTGGCATGATAATTGAGCAATAAACATCCCATCGTGCCTTGGATAATGTGTTACTGAAATGCCGGGCAGATCCAGTCGCCCATTATTTTGTCTACTCAAAGAAAAGATCTCTGTCTTTGAGAGAGGGCTGATTGTTTGGGCATGTTTGTTTGGCAGGAGCTTCAGTGGCGAGAACTCCTCAACTTGCTGATGTCTCACGAGGATCAGTGGCTAAGGTGAAGTTGGTTGGAAGTCTTAGGGAAAGACATCATCCACAAGGGCTGAGTGTGGACAGAAGTGCATACTGTTTGTACACTGGTTACAAATACAAGAATATAAGTTGACTGAAAATGTCAGTGTAACAAGCGAGCAAGTGGTCTGATGAAGAACAGCTTCTCAAGAACTTTTGCAGCGACATTACAGAGCCTAAAGCCCTTATTACACCTAAAAATGCACTTTCATGAGCAGAAGTACAAGGACCATAGGCAGTAATCGAGTGAGCAATTGAGAAACGTCATACGGTCAGACGACTGATCCTTAACCCTGTTCTCAGCGAGCAGATGAGGTCTTAGCATTCACCGAAAGTAGTCTACAGTGCTCGTCCCCCACAGTGAAGGGTGTTGGAGGCTCTGTTAAGGCGTGAGGTACATTTTCCTGGCGTGGTTCAGGCCCACTTAGAGGCTAAGGTAAATGCCAATGAATACAAAGCCATTCTGAGTGATCGTGATCATCCCAAGAGCATTGATGAACATTCAAACCAACACAAAGCATGTACCACGGCTGCCCCGGCCACCAGACCCCAGCCCGGCTGAGCACTCCAGGGAGAATCTGGGGCAGCACCTGACAGCGTTTTCCACTCCCATCATCAAAAACCAAAACCAAACGATGGCATTTCTTGTGGAATTTCTCCTCGCCAATTAACTCCCAGACACTTGCAGAGTCAACGCCAAGGCGCGATGAAGCTGTTCTGGCAGGCCGATGGCGGCCCAAGCGCCCCGTCAAGACGCTTTTTGTTGGCGTTTCATTTATTTTGGCTTGTACCTGTGCGTTTGCCCTGCCGCCCATCTTCAGTTTCTTCAATAACAGCTCCAAAACCATGAGACAGAGTTTATTCACTTGTCTCACCACGTATTCCAGCCATGAAATTAACTTGCACGCTTTTGCCTCCCTCCAATAACACCAGTAGTTTTGTTTCTGTTTTGACCTCTTTCTCTCCGAGACAATGTAGACCTTTTTTTTTATAGTCACAACAAAAGTTCACTTTCTGACTTCTGAAGCTGCCTGTGAAGAGCAGGGTGATCCGTGACCCGTCTTTAAGTACAATTTCCTGTGTAAAAAAAATCCCCTAATTTCTTCTAACTCTGCTATTAGCTACCATAAGCATGACCGGGCCGTTACCTTTTGTTTGGGCTCCCTTGAAACCACTATCTATTAGGTGGCTCAAATCAAATCCCTGCAGCCTGAGTTTAATAAGAGAATATTTTGCTCCTATATTTTAACCTTGTTATCCAATATCCTGTCTTGTAGTCCTCAGTGTATTTTCAGCACACGGAGTGACCCTGCTAGGGAGCTAGTGCCGGTTTAGAGCAGAGATCTGGGATCCTGCCTCTCGGAGCACAAGAGTTCACTCAGGAGCTTCGTGGACTAGCAGCTTTGTGCTGTACTGTAAAATTTGTCTTAAGCCACAAAGGAACCAAATAGGTTTAGTGAATGTTACATAGATGAGGCTTAACAATTTACCACTGTTGAATGATCAAATCCACCATCATTTTTTGGTTTTAGTCTACTTAAGCCACACTTGGATGTCAGTCAGACTGCTCTGCATGGGGCCTCACCTCTCTCTGACTCATTTCTCTGGGAAGTTCACATCTCAATTATATCACCTTGGTAGAAATCAATTTTGCCGGGTTTTCTGTGCGTTTTCTTAGTTTGACTGGTATAAACGTTATTACTATTACAGCGTCATGAAAACTCCTCGGTGGCTGACGGATATATGATTGATTGATATCAGAAAACTGATTTAAAGGAATTGAATTACGCACATTCTCTGAACTGCAGTTGATTTCAGTAAAGTCAACATAACGGTGCTGTTGGGTTTTCAGGAATTAAGAAATACAGCCTTACACTGATGGCCATGCATTTCTGAAATTATGCCATACATTTTGAAAGGGTTTCATGGGCTCATAAAATTTTCTCAGTGCATAGGAGAGCATGTAATCCTGTGAAAATGACCGAAACGGAAGTTACCCAGCACCAAGCACTCCGAGGCCAGAGAGGACAAAAGAGGGGAAGGACCGGACAGTACTGTACATCTCATATTGCAGACATAATGGTCATGTTACCATCTCATTTACTGTACTTCC
The DNA here is from genome assembly GCA_900312565.1 of Beryx splendens. Classification (NCBI taxonomy): domain Eukaryota; kingdom Metazoa; phylum Chordata; class Actinopteri; order Beryciformes; family Berycidae; genus Beryx; species Beryx splendens. The sequence goes on from OMOV01017005.1 coordinate 19,662, forward strand.
CCATCTCAGGAAAGCTCTACCTCATATCTGCACTAGCTCTGAGGCTGTTTGGGAGACTTTTAAAGTGGAGGGAACTCGAAAACAAAGCACAATCCAAGGACATGGAGTGCAATCTTGAAATGGAAAACTGAAATGGGAAGGGGTCGCTAGCTGAAATGTTATTTGGATGATAGCCTGCATAAGAAAGGAACTGTGTTTGGTTTCTCATTGTGAGTCACCAGCAGGGCTCATTGTGATAAGAAAATAAGTCTAATGTTACCTGATCTGGTATAATGTGGACCAATTACCACTCCATTGCACTTCATTACAGGACTGTAATAGGGCCGGGGGTCAGCGCTTGAGATGGAGTGGCAGAGGAAAATTGAGTCGTCATTGATAATATGATAAAAACTGACAGTGAGAGGCCCCTCCAACAAATTATTGAAATTTACAGTTGATAGGGAAACACTATAACCTCATTTGGTAAGCAGCTGGCAAGCACTTGTGCAAAGCAGGTCCTCCAACACAATGAGAGTCTTATGGAAGGAGGGAAATCTAAAACTATCAGAGAATAGTTTTAGACTCCTGCTCATTGGCGTCTGGCACAGGGTATGCATGTATTCAGTTTTTACCAATATCCACAGTCAAATCAAGCCACATGCACACATTCTGTGAACTGGCATAACCCACCGTTATATGTTGTAACAATATTGTGTTGGCATAAAAATCTGGCAGGACCACCAAATCTGACTGACATTTGTTTTCATTGCTACTGTCTCTTGACAGTGGAACAGAGAAGTGCGGAGGCTAACAAAATATCAAAATTCACAGGTTCTGTAAAGCATTATAATATTCCTACGTATTGTATATGCTGCTGGAATGGTACGGCAACCTTTTGTTTGCCTCAGTTAAAGTGCCTCCATTTGAGGCCCCTTGAATAAATAAATCAAATAAACCACCGTCAGACATACATTTTCAATCCATCAAGGTAATCAGATTCTGTTTACCTGAATGGGAACTATTCTAAAATGTTATTAAAAACTTAAATGGAGTTTAGGTGTGGAATAACTAGGCACAGGAAATGATGAGCAAACAGCAGGATAAGATTCCAATTACTATTAAACAAGCATTGCATTGACTAGTAAAGAGGAAAATAGCTCTGACATTTTCCACAGCGGGAGCTCCCATCTGACAGGCTTTGTCGTAGGAGAGCACGGCAAATTCAATTCATAGGCTTTTAGACATGAGGTTGAGGTAGTCATTGGCAAAGCTCTCTCTTAAGCTGTTGCTTAAGGGTGCCATTTCAATTACTTGGCCAATGGTCAAGATCCAAATGTGTGGTTCCTAAATGGCTGCGGACTAATTGCGGGTTAATTGTTATCATTTTTAAACAATGTAATTACGGCAGTTCTGATGGATGGAAGACGAATAGCTATAGTATATATGAAGGAATAACTATTAACAATATATCATTATGTTATAAAAGCAGAATCACACTTTCCCACAATTGTATACTATGGTCCTGCCTGAGAAATCAGGCCATATATGTTCAAACGTGTCTTTTCCTCCTCACTATAATTTCACTGGAACGTTCACAATACATCCCAACATTAAAAATTCAACAAGACCATAAAGTCATTACCTTGTACTGTAGGAAATATAATTTATGAACCATTTAAAAGACCAGTTAAGTTAATCTCACATATCTAAATAGGCAATACATTGAATGCATGCTTCATTGATCAAAACTGTTGTGGAACAACTTATCGAGCAACCATCTTTAACTACTATTTAAAGATCATTTTTGCTTTCATCTACAGTCTCTACTCAGCTGAAATCACTTCGACATGATAAGACAGTCAATTTGGATGTCAGCTTTGGGTACAGTAATCACACTGGCCAACAGATAACTGTGACTTTATTTATTTATATTGCGCCCTGTGCGTGTCTAGTTGAAGATAATAGTTTCATTTTCGAGAGAAAGTTTGCCAGCTACCCTCATTGTGGAGTAAATGTGACAGATTTCTGGTTCATTAGGATTCATCGGGCTGACAGATGGATTTATAAGATGAATCAACAATAGCAAAAGCAATATGCAGGATTCCATGAATCTCTTTAGTTGCCTTGTGCTGGCTTAAATGCACGTTTTACAGCTTGAGATTTGCAGATCACAGGTGACTGCAAATGAATGCAGATTAATGCGCACACTCTAAAAAGTGAGTTCAAAAAAAGTTCATCCAGCATGTCAAATGTTCCTCAGAAAGCCTCGAGAAAAAAGAATTTGCTCCATTGACTGGATTCTTTCAGTAACATTTTGACCCTTTGATTTCCAAGAAGGAACTGAATTGCTGAATGTGTTTTCAATGGCATATTTAATAATAATTATGGGTTCTAGAGGTACTTCAGAGGTGCTTTTAACAACCATAGGGGGCCTCAAGGGTACAAAAGATGCCTGTAAAACTCCTTTAAAGAACACTGACAAAGCTTATGATTTATTTAAAACTGCTGGTGGATGACAGAAATTGAATAAATGTACCAGCATGCTTTTTGATGTTATTTGTTTTTACTGCGTTGGACATATTTATGACTCACAAGCTTTTTAAAAGGAGCTATCTTTGTTTAACAGAATGTATTTCATATGACAGGGTGCACAGAGCTGGTGAATTAGCCATGGCTGCATCTGGATATATATTACTGTAAAAACATTCCTGTGTAAATGGTTTATGAATAAGCGAGACATTGCTGTAATAGTAAGTGCCATAACACTTACTATTACTATTGATCTAATGACTCAACATACACACTCTGTATATTTGATTCAGATGTAAGCCATTCTTGTCATTTTGGTTTTTTTAATGTATGTTTTATGTTTATATGTAAGAGTACATGCCATGTAGCTTTCAGTAATGACTGTAACTCAGAGTTCAGATTGCTAGCAGCCAAATATCACTGCGCTATTGTGCTAGCTGTGGTGTTGTAGCAACAGACAAGACAAGTGTGTAACCCGTTGTTGATGTCACCCAAAAGTCCCAAAAAAGCCGATGTGTCTCTGGTCCAAACATAAATGGACTTCAGGTGACTTGGTCTCTCGAGTTGCTTGCTGTGAACAGATGTAAGGTCAGTTCACTGTCTCCTTTTGCACCTTCACATCTAATTGCAGCATATCCTCCAGTGTACTTCTGATTTTTGGACATATCCCTTTGCTGCATGCTGTGGGCCTTCTTGGTGGATTCTTGATGATATCAAACTGGTCTGTCTCCAAAAGTTATCTGTGGCCTCTTGGAGACTATCAGTGACAGACGCCATTGTTTTGCTGGTTGGCACTAGGCCAGGCGGGGTTGTTTGTCTAAGTTAGCAACAGTAACGATGGGGGCTGGAACTTAGCAATAGGTCACTTATAGTGCTGTTTCATTACATATGGCAGTCAGGAGTTAAAGCAATACTGTGTTCACAATTGAAACAGATTTACTATTATTTTATGGCATTTCTGCTTTATCAGTGTGCAGCGGAGAGTGACAGGAATGACGAGGGAGAGAGTTGGGGGATGTCATGCAGCAAAGGTTATGAACCATATTCTAACCCACATCATGAGCGCATGGGGGCACTTTAGCCACCAGGACACCTCTAGACTGAAATTAAACTGAGATTAAATGAAGACATCCACCCTGATTTTTTCTATCACATGGGTTGGCACAGTAGGATTCCTGGGTCCACCTGCACTGGTAGGGTTTCTTTGAGACACCTATAATGGCTCCTTCACAGTTTCAGTGTGAACAGCCCATAAACGGATCCTTCTGGAACATTTCTTTGGGCTTTTTAAAATACCACAGAAACGCTTCCTACAGGGACCATTATAATGGTTTTTCTGGAAGTCGCCTACGGGGTTCAGCAAGTATTGCATTTGGAGGAACTGCTAAGAGCCTCCAACAACCTTTAATTCTCATAATGAAAGTGCATACTTATGAAGATATTAGATTACAGAGTTTGTTGATACCGCCACTGCCAAAGAGGAGCATGGCTTTGCACTTCCACAATGAAGCACAAGAGGTCAGAGCTCCACTGCAAATACAGTAAAACACCCAGGCAGCTCAGCCACAACTACTGTGTGCCAGACATGCACTGTTCAGCGTTATCACGAAGGCCAGTGCCTGAAAGATGTGCATTGAAATAAGTTTGCTTAAAACATCATTACAAATCCAATTAATAGTGTCATTAAACTAGATGAGAACAGTGACAACATTGTGTGATTTGAAATTCCCTCAAATGATAGAAAGCCTAAAGCTGAATACCAGGTAGCAATCTGACTTGTCAGTGACGTCTAAATGTAGGGATTATTGATAACAACTAGAGGACGGTACTGCTATGGGTTTTCCAGATTGACATCAGTTACACTACTGTGGTACACGGACAGTAATTATCAGATGGCTAAAAAACACTTCCATCTCAAAGCGAGGTAGAGTTTTTACTATGTGTAGTTGGTGCGTATACTGACTGTAGCTCTAATACTGTATTAATCATTTAGAATTGGATAAATATTAACAGAGAATTCATCTTAAATTTCACAAGCTGTAACTTTGAACTCACTGTAAATTTATCTTGCCCGGGTTGTTTTTTTTATTTATCCAAACTCTCTGTCCACAGTCCTTGGCTGTATCTGTACACATGAGCTGTCTCTCCTAACCTCCCACTTCTAGCAGGCTGATAATATACCCAGCCATCATTCAGGACCAGATCAGCGAGCCAGAGGAATTTTCCTCATGGAATTTACCAGCTGATCAGTGGAATCAATCTGCATTGCGAAAGGTTTTTGTTAATGCTAAAGGAGAGTTTAAGTGAATCAGGAATCCCAGGTTAATGTTATTGACCTAGGCTAATATAGAGGATTCAAAATGTACAGCCCTTGTATTGTAGCTAATAGGCTTTATGACAAATTTGAAAATGCCAAGTATATTGCTGTATGTATCATTTGGTGTATGTTGTAAATTTATTAAGGCACAAAGTATTTTATTTGTTAATAAACCAAGCATGCAAACTAACCCTAAACAGCAGACTGCACTGAGTTGTTGTCAGATGGAAGTATTTCAGATGGAGGAAGGTGATGGAAGATGATTTTTGCTCTTGTTTTGTCAGATTGGTTAGAGTTAATGTCCGTACGTTCCAGGTCAGTTGCATACTGTGTAAAGCAGCAGGCTGTATTTTCATTAGGATACAAGGATGAAGGATCTGCCATGAGCTCAACTCGGAGAAAAGGTCTCAGTCTGTGTCTTCAATCTTGTCAAGGTGGATATGAAAGCACCAAACATGTTCATTTATTTCATGTGACAACACAAATTCGTCATGTCTTTATTTTTATTTATTTATTTATTTATTTTACCCATTGGACCTCATAGCAAGTCAAATCTGCTCTGGTATGTCGTTTTAGATTAAATTAACAGGAGTCATTTGTCATTTCTGTTAATGGTGCGGTGAAACAGTATGTAATGAAGTTTTGTTTTCTTACGGTGAACCTCTCAGTGGAGAAGTAAGATGCCTCTCACCAGAAGGCAGGAACCTGTGTCGCGTATCTGCTCCTTTCCTTCCTCCAATCTTTCCCGTGGGTGTAATATATAATCAGAAATAAAAACAAGTAAGACCATTTTTTAAAAGAGCACAAAAAATATGAAAATGAAACAAAAGCTGATGCATAAAGTGCAGTCAAAAATCAATTGGATAGAAAGCATTAATTGAAATCTTTTAATGTACACCTCAGTTCTCAGGATATAATACGCTTATATCATCAACTTAGATATCAACTTACCATGGAAAACATTTCATTTCGATCTGCAACGCTCTGTAATTGCTTAGCAAAGTAAACTATTTGAGCTTGCTAGCGTTAGCTCATAAGATTTTTTCATGAATATATTTAACTGCTACATCAGTGAAGTTTGCACAGCCTCAGTTCTGACCATTAACCTGGGCATTTAAGAGTCAAATGAAAACAAATTTATTCAAACAATTATACCAATTTACGGCTAAAACAGAACACTCACATTTTCTTCCGTCTTCTGGCAAATGGGAAATGGGTTTCATGGTGGACAACCATGGCTGATTTTGATTAATAGCAAGTTACATAATAAAAATAAATAGAGTTGGGCCTTTAACCTCGCCATAGTGTTTCATCCTACTGGGCTTATCAACATTTTAAATATCTACAACAAAACTTTTCAAGCAGATAATGTTGGCGCACTTGTAGATCCAATGCCTCGCACAAACCCCATGGGAACACATGAATACCCTATTAAAGATAATCTGTTGTCTCCTCTTGCTGTCGGAAAACGTCTTCGACTCGACACGCCATTCCCATTTTCTCCTCCATCATTGACAGCATTGACACTGAGAGGATTACAAGCTAAATCAATAAACACCACTGGCTTCATGAATGAGTGCAGCTCTCGGTGAACTGATACCTTCACACCGGGTTGGGTCTATTTACCTGGGATACTAACACACAGCGGGATCTCTGAGGCCTAAACTAACTGATGTTCAATACTCTTAAGATTACAGCTTTATGTCACTACCCTTAACAATGAGAAGGCCCCTCAGTGCTCTGCAGCACAAATCCACGTTGTGTTGGCCAATAGGAGAGCAGCTCAGTGATAAAGTGGGGACTGATACATCTTATATGAAACTATCCAGACATCAGTGTTTATGTTATCTAAAACAAAAGAGCCTTCATCACCTGTCCATCCCTGTCCATTCTCTTCCATAAGCTTCATACGGATCCCAGTTGAGAGAGATAGTGCTAATGTATTATAAATGGACGTCTTCAAACCAGATATTCTACATTTCCCACAACTTTAACGACTTCATATTTCCATTTGCGGTTGGAAAGTAGATCTCTAACTTTCAGCAAATGGCATGGGACAAGAGGAGGCGAGACTGCCGACCAGACAGACGAGCGTTCCACTCTCCAGCTTAACAAGCATAGTAATACATCAGTCAAAAGCAATAATTTTACTATTAATGAAATTCCAATTTGCCTTTAGTGCATTTCACGTTGACATTTTCCACATTGCAACAGTGCTTTGATAAAGTTTTTAAAATGCAAAAACGCATCTAAGAGGCTAAAGACCAGCCCGGGTGTCAGCGTGCCTGGCAGAGGACTATGGTACTTAATTTTTATCGCCATGTGCCCGGGGCATTGGAAGCCTGAATGTTAACATTGGCTCCATTTTCATTATCATCATATGATTATGGATTTTACTGCATTTAGCTGATAATACAACTAGGAGCTCACCTTAAAAGAAGTTGCTCGAAGGTTTCATTTCTGCCCAAATGAAATTTTCATTTGACAAACAAGTATAATTAGGCTGCACTTCTTGTTCAGTGTCAGTCTGTTTTCTGATTGAACTTAGACCAATTTGCTGCCACTAAATGAGTTTGAATAATTTCCATTCTGAATGTCTCGGGGACATTAGCTTTGGGAGTGCTAAGTGGCAGCATGCTTTTTGAAGTTGCTGATTATTTGATGCCACCCCCTCTCTACCTATACGTTTTTGAGCTTACTTCAAAGTTAACAAGGAAAAAAAAAGCTCCACATAGCCTACCTTGGAGTACAATGAGAATTTAAAAGTGTTTTTGGCCAGGTCTGCGAGGCAAAGTGAAAATTACTTTAATAAGTGTGTAATACACTTCGTTAGCTTCAATGCTCTTTGCTTCTTCACTTTATTTCTTTCATGTGGCCACTTTTATTGTACTGAATGAGTGGGATTTGTTTCTGTTGAAACTGTACACCTAATAACTAATACAGCAGTACCAGTTTCATTAAACCTACTAATTACAAATTAATAAATTATGCATTGTGAGAACTGCTACAGCTGGCTCTCATTCAGCCTCTTTGTAATTGATAAAATGTAACACAAAAATGTTTAGTGGCCAACATCCATCAGAAGCTGCTGGGAGTCTTGACTACTTGACTACTCTTTGAAAACATGGTCTATTGCTGTTTGGATGCCACTAAATTTTCTCTATCTGATTGGATCATGCAATCTCAAACTTTTCTCGGAATAGATCTCAGGTTATTTCACCAATAAAGAAATAGAATAGACGGGATATTGCATTCAAAGCTGCATTATTCCTGCCTCCACTTGACATATTTGTTGTTCGGCTGGCAGACAATTATTCAATAGCTTTTATCCTCACAGAGTGTTTATTTTATCTAATACAATAACCATAAATACATTAGGAGAGAAATACTGTTGCAGATTACCTCCTATTAATAGTACTGTAAGCCTCTGGATCAGCTGCACAAGATGAGAAACAGCAGACCGCTATGGATGGCGGAGAAAAGTGGGGTTATTTGTATATTTCCCCCTAATGGATTCGGTAGTTGACCTAAAATCAGAGTTACAGCTATTTCAGTAAGGGTAATCCATTCATCCCCAAGAATATAAACACCAATGCGGAAGAAATTGAACTAGAGAAATGGAGTGAATAAAAAGGGCGAGGGCGAGAGAAAAAAGAGGATCACAAATAAAGCTCAATGTAGGATTGATGAGAGGAACTGGGGATTTTGACAATGTGATTAAGTAATGGTTTCAAAACACAAACGCAACAGTAAAGAGAGAATTATTTACTCAAGCATAGGAGCACTGCATGTCAATAAAGGGCAGAATTACATTTCATTATCATAAATAAAGAAAGCCAAGTTGTGGCTTGGTAGTTGAGAGGAGTTTTGAGAGCCGAACAGTTATCCAACCCCAGATCCTCCGAAGCAGCATTTCACTGCCTCCGCAAGATCATTTGAAAATTGCATACTTATTCCACAGCTTGATTTGAGGATTTTGGTCAGTGGTCATGTGAAGCAGGCGACACTCTATTTAGCTGAAGATTATTCCTCACAATAACACATTTTACGACATATGATGACAGCCATGCATTGGCACTGAAGAACAATATTTTTCAAAGCATTTCCAGGCTTTTTCTGCAATTCCCAGTCTTAATAAATCCAATCTCAATAAATGATCAAATCCATTTTTCCATACTTTTGGGGATTTTTCAACAAGCCTTTGCCCAGTAACTTCATTTCTTGGCAAGTGGAGACCACAAGAACAAGCTCTATCCAGTTTCTCCATTTAGCTCTCCAATCAGACGAGTATTTCTCAAAGTGGCACTAAATAGCAGAGCAATGCTTTACAGAGGACTATTGAAATAACCTGACAAAGGGCTCAGAGGCCACTACAAAGTGGAGATAATGCTGTGCAAACGACTCAAAAGAGAGAATTACCGTGAATCCAAAAGGATTGCAGCAAATGTCTAATTCATTTGCATTGTGTTCATTTTTTTCCAGCAAATGAAACTAGAAAACTTGTACAACAAGCTACGTGCACACAAATGCACTGCAGTGTCAGTTCTTGTATCAATCGCTCAGTGAATGAATCTGAGTGGAAGAAATGTCTTCAGTCAGTTCATAAACAAAGCCAGTAGTGGGGAAACACTGTTTAAGCATTTTTTAATAGATGGGGGCTTTAAATCATAATGTCAGTATAAATCTGGTTTGCAGTGTTTACTTACACACTCTGGTTCATATGGAGGGGCTTTCTTTGGAGGGGTATCTACTTTGTTGCACGTCCCAATAAAGAGTAAAATGTGTGTTTGCTCTAAGACGCAGGATGTTTCCTGTGGTTGCTGCATCCAGCCCTCATTGCCCTCATTGTCGTTTTCGTTCATATTTGTGTGTTAACCACATCTATGGTGCTGAACTCTGCCCTTCAGCGGTCTGGGTCAGGCTTCCTCCAGTCTGAGCGTGCAGGCATCCAGCCCGAGTGGAGTCGAGATATGTGGGCTGGATCGTGGGCTTGCAAGCTTGCAAAGTGTTTGCTATACTGCGTGTTTACATGAGTGAGTACAGCAGTGTCTGTGCTCGGAAACGGTCGAGGCTGTGGAAAGCAGCACTATAGACAGTTGGGTGAAACATCTGAATGATCCAACGGAGTGGATAGGAGTGTTGAAAGGGTTGAAATCAAATGCATTCAATTTGTTTCTCCACAAAACGTGCTGATACATTGCTTAAATTAAAAATTGGTTTAAATAAAAATGGCCTACGGAACCTAAATAAAAACTTGTTTAGCATGAGTGAATAAAAGTTATTTTTGTTGACTGAACCCAAAATGAATTTGTGAAAGATACCCCTTAGTTCATATAGGGTCATCAGAGTTTGTTTTGAGTGAATAGCATGCTATAAGAGAGATGTAAGAGAACTAAATCATCTGTAACTGTTATGCAAAAGGCTAGAAAAGATTTCACAATGTCTGACAGTTCACTGGATTAAATAAGCCAGCTCAATTGTCTAGAGTTATAATACCATCAAAATATTATTAAATCCATAGGTTTACAAAAAAATACATACCCCAAATAATGACGTCCTATTAACCATCATCCTTTTTTTTTTATTCTGGCAGCTCATATGATGATGAATGTTTGTTCAAAATAAAACTATCATTTCTAATGCAGGAAGGGTCTCATTGATTTACAAGAATTAAAACACATGTTCAAAAAATGACAGTGCTATGTACATGTGAAAAACCTACAAGTACCACCTCTAAAGCCAAGCCCTTCTGTGCTATACGCTTCTACTGCCTGCAGAATGACATCCATCCATCTCTATGTTTCTTCATTGTTGGCTATGTTCAACATCCAAGATCGTTCCACTGCCCTTAGCCTGTATGACGCACACCCTGAATGACACATCTCCTTACCCACCTCAATAATAGGTGCCAAAGTATGACAACACCTAAATGGACAGTGTGCAACTTTTCATCAAAGTGTCATTGACCCTGGAAACTTAAATAAACTGACGGGAGTTACCTCTGATAATGCTTTGGCCTGCTGTGCTTTAAGCTCCTTGGTGTTATAGTTTAAGTGTTGACTTGGCTGCTTGTTCCTTAGCTTGCACCTTTGAGTGTGTGTCGGTTTACTGTAGGGAACTAGACCTTATATAATTCACCAAATACTGTGTGACGTCTCTGTAGGAGAGGACCAGTGGACCAGAGGTGGCATGCAGATGTGAGCAATGAGCTGGAGGAAATGATTCTGATGATGCCACATTTGTATGTTAACTGGCCCTCAACAGTCTTTTACTATGCGGCGATTTGGAATCATTTATATAACCAATGCTGAGGACTGGAAGGGAAAGCCATGCTAACAGTAATATTACCACAGAACGGTGCACCAGCATTATACTATTATAATGGCAGGCGCTGTTGAATGTAAATAATGTCATCAGACCAGTGAGATTATCTAAAATAGGAGATTATAACACTTAGAAATTATACTAGTAGTTGGGAAATCAAGGGTCAGGATGGTTACAGATGTTTTTGAATCCCATCAATTGACTGAACAGTGGCAAAATAATTACACTTCTGGTTACTCAGCTACCAACTACCATCACAGATATTACAGTTTTACTCTTTCTGGGTCAGATCATTCATTCTGATGGTCAGTTCTGGGCCTATTGCTGGCACATATTCCACATTAAACCTTTTGACATAGCAACAGATATGACATGACATGAGCCTGTTGGGCATGTGCCCAGCTGCAAACCTCTAACAAAGAAGGTGTTATGAAGTTATGAATGAATAACTGAAAGGATAATCACTACATTACATATCACCTAACCTTTTTTCACTATCTGTAACGCAAACAAAAAGTTTTAGAAGTAATTAGAGCAAGTTAGAGATGATTTGTCATCTCCCCTGGTAAGGATTTCAAAAGATTAAATCTCTCTTAACCCACTCCACAAACACAAACAGTGATAAATCCAAAATCAGATTTTGGTATCTACAGCCCACAGTATGCATCCCCATCCATAAGAGAGCTGCTTTGTCTTGGCAGCGAGCACACTGCCACTGGTAATAGTGGGCAAGGGCTTTGATCTGAGCCGGTAGGCGCACAAAGAAAGACAATAAAAGGGAAACATCATAAACTGTATCCTGAGTTATTTACAAGTTAGACAGACGAGTGCATTTTCAGGCCATTATCACCGACGCTCTCAAGATCCAAATGGCCTACAGTTTAAGTTACCTTTTCATCATTAATAACAGACCTGATCACATGGTACTGCTTGTGGGGAGTGCGTTCAACTTCAATAACCATCGACGTTCGCCCTCCACTCAGATCTATGGTCAAATCCCAGGTGATTGACAGGTGCCAGCTACTGGGCTGTTAGGAGAGACCGTTTGTTGATATAGCCGTGTTTTCCTCTCTTTGAGCGACTGATCTGCAAAGGTACACATAAAGGCCCTCAGATCGGAAGAGCGTCGG
>OMOV01017010.1:11561-22157 GCA_900312565.1 Beryx splendens
CGACGCTCTTCCGATCTACAGCATAAAACGGTTTAAAAACCACTTAATTATCTTCAGATAGCCGTGTCTTAACCTGTTTTGCACCAGGATTTGTACTGAGATTCCTACTACAATGCATATTATTTGGTCGACATGGGTGGGAAAATATTGGTTATCAGCATCTGCCTAAAAATAAACATATTGGTACATCCATAAGAATAAGCTTCAGTTCCTACATCATCTACGTTACAAGCAACCGACGCTAAAGAGTGCGAGTATTCCTGTGACCTTAGAATAATCATGAAGCGAGACTTAGGAAGATATAGGAGAAGAATAAGAGCTACGGACAGAGAGGGGATGGATTTGTTTTCTTCAAGATAAGTTCATATCGGACTATAAAGCTGTGGTGAGATGTATTGTACTCTTCTCAGGACTTACCAACTCCAGTGATGAGGAGAAGGAATGAAGCAAGAACGACTCTTCGATTTTTCTTGACCAGCGGGTGGGACATCCACCTGAGCAAAACATTGTTTTAAACCAGCTGTGTTTGTTGTTGTTGTTATTACATACGTGTGTGTGTGTGTGTGTGTGTGTGTGTGTGTGATCTTTGTGAAATTACCCGCAGCAGTGCGCTGACAGCTGGGTGACAGAGCTCAAGGTGCTGAAGGACCACTGGGAGCTGCAGTAAGACAGAGTTGCGGGATCGCTGTGGGCGAGGCAGGTGCAGAATTACTCATCCTCATGTAGCAAAACATTACCCACCCAGCCACATTCACAGAACATGCAGGAAAAGAAAAAACACATCACAGCAACACTCCTACCTAAAGGCCCCACCTGATTTTGAAGAAGTTATTGAAAGAGGAATTGCCACTGCTGCCTAAGACATCTTCATTTTCCAGATTCTAAGGAAGTAAACACAACAGATTATAACTTGAGTTGTACTTTTTCAGGTAGGCTAACTCATGAGCGGCTGGTGGGTGTTCAGGATTACCTGATACTTTAGATTGCTGTGTTCAGGGGAGCCGGCCGCAGCAGGCGGGGGGTGAGTCTGGGGTTTAGAGAAGGACAGGGGACCAAATGTCATCTCTCCTCCTTCTCTGTCTTTATCCCTGCCCTTCCACCCCTCCGCCTCGCCGTCAGACACGACTCCTTCCTCCTCTCCCTCCAGCACAAAGGCATCATCGATACTAAACTGCGTTGCCATGGCGCTCGCCCCTCAGACCCTTTGGTCCTGTGGGTTGATGCACACTGTGGGTTGAGAGCAAAATGTCACTCACAGTACAGCAGCTATGAAGAAAAAAAGATATCATGTGTTAACTTTCATTAGTAACATTCACCATCTACATCACTCATTTTTTTATGTCAGGCATATCCATACCGCCCTACACAGCCAAAGGGCAGTAACCGCAGAAGTAATTAAACTAATTAAAGTTTATCCCTTGCCCTAACAATACCTTTCTTGGTACAAAAGACGACTATATATATATTTTAATGTCATTTGTGTGGATGTGAAAACTAAAGGTCACGGCATTTTGTAGGGCAGCATACACCTCTCCCTCTCTCACGTGCTACGCGTGCACGCGCACTCGCACACAAGAAATAGGTCGGGGCTCCTCATACCGTCCGCCCAATAAAGCTAACGACACTGCAAGAAGCCAAAACCCCTAGTCTCGTCCCTAAGTCGGGGTCTAGCTAGTTCAACGCCTAGACGTGGCCTTCATAACATCATATGTGAGCGGAGGACCGTTAGCTCCGCGGTGCGGACCAATGCTAACTAAACGTACGAACGGTAGCTAGCAGCCTGTTGTTGCTCTCTGCCATTGTTTGTCCTCTTTCCGCTGCGGGATCACAGGATCAAGAGGAAACTTACTCTCTTAAAAAGTCTTTTTTCAGGGAGGCTGACCTCGGCTCCACGTTGATATGTGACCGTTCACATATCTATATCGTCTGCGGCAAGTTTATACTAATCCTTCCGACAAATCTCTCGCTTTCTCTCGGGTGCGAAAAAAACTTTTCCAAAACTTTGGACTGTTTTCCTTTCTTTACATCCGTCGCTCGCTCGATTGCACATGACTGATTACGCCCAATGGACTTGCGAGTCGCATGTAATCGAGCGTCGCGATGTCGATCGACCTACATAAATGACTTGTTGACTGCTGTTTACGCTTATGTGACTATATTATAGACTGTAAATAGGTCGATATATAAACTAAATATGTAAACTGTGACTTCTAGCCGGTGATCATCATATAGGAAACAACCACCAATATAAATAAAATCAATTGCACTTCCAGAAAAGCATTAATTTATTAAATTTTACCCCTTTAAACAATCTTGTTGTCACATAGACTACATCAATTTGATACCACTGACTGTCATATATTATGAGTGATGCCTAAAATGTGGCAAAACTATATTCTGCAAATTCCACGACATCTTTGCTCATGTAGAATACAGGCAGTCTCTGGCAAAATCAAATCATGCAAAACAGTTTCGGAAAAATACAAAAAAACAAAAACGTCATTATGAAAGATGCAAATTGAAAATGGGTTAAATTGCCCAACCGCCCCAGATGTTTTTAATCATAGCCTGTTTCATGTGTCAGTATTGACTAGTTGAATAGGCTACATGTGGATAGCAGTTGGACTAAAATAACAGCAGTAATAAAATAAATAGAAAGGAAAATAAATTATGACACTGGCAGCTGATACTGTTGCCAACTTGTGAAACCATGTGATTTCCAGCAAGTCAGAAGACCTGCATAGTGCAAACAAACATCTCTAAACCAACAATCACAGATTAGTCATTGTCGCTGGCAGTTTGGTGAAGCAGACATTCAGAGGGGGATAGATGAACGGCGCTGAGACGTGGCAGAGACAATATCGGTAGAACTGGTGACGTTCCTGGATTTGAATGCTGTTGGAAATTCAAGCACTGTGAGTTTTTCCATGCTTTTCTGATTGTCACTGACTTAAAGCAACTTTATATACATTATATTCTATTGTTATGAGCAACTGCATATTATATCCCCTCGTTTCTCAGTAATACAGTATTGGGCATGTCAATGGATGGAGGTTTTGTGGGTTTGATCTCTGAGAATGACTTATTAATAAGAAATGAAAGATGTAGCTGACGATCGGCCTTTGAGGGATTCAAATGCCAGATTTTGAGAGAGGGAACATCATCACATGCCAAAGATTGTGCCACATATTGATCTTTCCCCCCCAGCTTTGTGCCATATTCTTTTTTTTTTTTTAAAGTCACTACTTGCAAAACAACCTCAGTTAACTTGCTGGTAACCCTTTTCTCTCCCTGCTTCTTGCTCTCTTTCAGATGAGACACCTGGTCCTGTTTTGCCTCTTGCTCCAGCTCATTTTTGAGGTAAACTGCCTGAAACAGTGCATGTTCTCAAGGCAATTAAAGTGTTAAAAAAGAAAAAGTGAAAATAGCCAATTAGAGCTCAGGAAGAATGTTTCCAAGCCATTAAATTTAGCTGACCAAAGTTTTTTTTTTTGTAATGTATGCTAAATCCCCGGTAGGTGAGGCTGAAGGAAACGAGGAGGAACACTAATGCACTTAGCCCGCTCTCCCCTGCCTGCGCCACCCATCGTGCCAATAGCAATCGGCGTGCAGCTGACTGACAGCTCCGAGTGAAGCTTTCATGCTCCAGAGTTAACCGCAATTGCTCAGATGCCAGAGCCACAAAATTTACATTGAAAGGAAAGTAGCAGAGCAATGGTGCCATCGATATTGCAGACATCCCGAAGTCTTATCTCGTTCATTTAAGGTCACCCAAGATGAGGATTTTTGCTGAATTCAAGCAAAATGTCAACGTAAAACGCCCACTGTACCTATGCAGGCTTTAACAAAAGGAATTCATTAAAGTCTACCCAAACATATCCAATATCAGTCTTTGTTCAGTGGGATTAAGAGCTGTATCAAAAACATAAACAAAATGCAGCTTTACTTCCGATGTTTGACCTTCTGTCTGTCTGTTCAGCTCTCTTCATCCTCAAAGCTCCAGGTAGTACCTGGGTCCAGTCTGACCCTCCCATGTCTTCCCATCCAAGGACCTGACTTCACTGGAGCGGTCCTCACTTGGACATTTGATGGTCGTGTCATATTTCAATAACTACAGAGCTTAACTTTTCATTTGAAGTAGCTTAATGTCAAGTTACATTTCACTTCATTGCAGATATACAGGTATAGGTATACATTTTGAGTTGGCAATGTGTTTTTTTTTTGTTTTGTTACAACAGGTAAAAACATAAGTTCCCAGGCTGCTGGGTCCGCTGGCTCTCTTGCAGTCACTGAGAATGGCTTATACCTGTCTATATCCTCTGTAATCGCTCCCAACGCGGGAGAGTATGCGTGTGTGATGGAGCACAACAACATTAAGTGGAGCAGGACATACACCATCGAAGTTGAAGGTGAGGAATACAGATACACATCTCTCTCTATCATAACTACATCATTTATTCTTTGATAACACAGTTGAGAATTTTGTCTTTGGGACAGTTCATAGAATGAAAAAGCTTGAATCTAGAAAAGAATGTGAAAAATCTGCTGGCAAAATTGGAATAGCCAGATGCTTACTGACAGCTGGGACAATCTTTGTGTCTTTCTCTCCAGCATTAAGCGGCTACACCCTTAAGGTCACGGCGGGCTCCGAGACTCACCTGCCCTGCTATCGCCCCCCTTCCAGCCCAGCCAATAACTACACACGGTGGTTCAAACAAACGGAGGACGGCCAGATGACGCAACTGACTCCTGTAGAGGTTGCAAATGGTGATAAAAGACTAGAATGGTACTTCCCAAATCCGTTTGACGCTGATCAGACTGTCCTACTCAAAGAAACTGTCATGGAAGATACTGGAATTTACCACTGTGAATCTGATGAGGGGGAGAGGTTCAACTCTATCCATCTTATTGTGGAAGGTAGGTTTGGCAACCTGCTGTAAAATATTGCTTCATTACTGCATGATCAATCACTGCATTTTGGAACCATCAATCATCAATTACGCGCCAAACCAACAAGCTCCAAGTAGGAGTATTCTTCATAGAGTGTTCTTCATATGAATTTAATAGGCGATTGTTGCAGATCAAAGTTATTGTAAATTGGATGTAAATTTTGTTCCGAAGCTACTTTGGGGTATGATCAATTTTTTGTTTTCTTTTAAATCATGCACTTAATTTTCTTTCAGCCGGTCCCGCTCCCTTCACATGCAATGGATTCACCACACCATGGGAGCCCTGCCAGGACGAGACCAGCCGCTCATGGGCACCCATGCTGGAGGAATCTCAGGCAGAGTTTTCCATGAAGCTGTATTCCCACCTCAGTCAATGGCAGCCTTCCAAGAACCTGCTCTTCTCTCCGATCAGCATCAGCGGGGTGCTCTCCCATCTGTTGCTAGGTAAGAAAAGGGAAGCATGTTCCTCATTAGTCTTTGATGGACTGGAGGATTAGTAAGAGGCAAGCGGTCCCAGATCAGAATTGCTATTCTTCTTTATAAGCCATGATATCCACACGAGGTACATATTATCCCTATGACTCTGCAACTCGACAAAAAAAAGAAGTTTTGTAACAGCGTTGAAACGTCACAGGGACATACTGCTTTCTCTGACATATCATGCTGCTTTCTCTCACATCTCTTTTGTCTGTCCCGTCTTCTCCAGGCGCGCGGGGCGACACCCGCAGAGCCATCGAGATGGCTCTCTTTGTGCCCCATGACTTCCACTGCGTTCACCTGCAGATGAAGCGGCTGAAAATGAAGTTGGCCGGCTCCTTGGAGACAGCATCTCAGATCTACTATAACCAAAGTATTACTGCTACTGTGTTGAAGCGTGCATAATGGCTGCTCCATAAAGAGCAAAGCAATTAAAGAGAGACATGTCAGTGCTCAGATTCGGAACGCATGCAGAGCTCCGTCTAGACAGGAGGCCGTATATCATCTTCTTCTTCTTCTTCTTCTGTATCTTTTGCCATCACAGAGCTCACTGCGTTTTCTCTGTTCTCTTCCTCAGATATGACTGTGAACGAGTCCTTTACCAGCCAGTCCATGCAATTCTATGATGCTGAGCCTGTCAGGCTGCTGGCGAGCAATGAGGAAAACACACAGATGATCAACAGCTGGGTGGCAAATAAGACCAACAATAAAATCACGCACCTGGTCGACTCTGTACCAGGCCATACCCAGCTGATCCTGCTCAATGCTGTCTCCTTCAGTGGTCAGTAGTGTCTGTGTGTGTGTGTGTGTGTCTGTCTGTGTCTGTGTCTGTGTGTGCATGCCTGTAGAGTTGGTGGGAACTAATACACTGTGTGTGTGTGTGTGTTCCAGGTCAGTGGAAGATTAAGTTTGATGGGAAAGACGAGAAAGCACTTTTCACAAAACTGAATGGTGACTTGGTGAAGGTGCCTGTCCTCCACAGCAGTAGATACTTGGTGCCTATGGAGTATGTCCCTGAAATGAAGGCACAGGTAACACACACACACACACATACACACTCACACAAGTCCACGCACTCGACAGACAAACACCTCCCCTTTCTTTTTGCAACAGGTGGCGAGGTTCTCTCTCACCGGTGGAAGCAGTCTTTACATTCTGCTGCCTCACACCCACAAACCGTCTGACCTGCAACTGTTGGAGGGGAGGTTGACGGACACAGCGGTGCGTCAAATGATTGAACGCATGAAGGTGGCATCTCCCCAGCACATTGAGGTTACCCTGCCCAAAATCCAACTGGATGTCCAGGCAGATATGAACCTGCTTCTCAAGAAATTAGGTTTGTCTGTCTTTCCGCCTCCCCGCCTTTCCGTCTGATTGATTTCTAATTTGTCCCATCTATGGAAAATCATCCCTCCATCGCTCCCAGTTCTTCTCCCCTGACCTCATCCCCTCTCCCCAACCAGGACTGTCTTTGCTCTTCGAGAATGCCAACCTGTGCGGACTCTACTCTGGCGGCAACATGTTTCTGACTGACGCCCGGCACAGAGCCTTCCTCTCCCTGACCAAAGACGGGGTGGAGGCCGGCGCTGCCACCTCCCTCTCCTTCTCCCGCTCCTTCCCTTCCTTCTCCGCCCTGCGCCCTTTCATCCTGCTACTGTGGAGTGAGCAGGCCAACGTGCCGCTCTTCATGGGCAGAGTGACCGAGCCATGAGAGAGGGGGAGAGAAAGGGAGAACCAGAAGCAAATGAGCAGGAGAAAAGAAAAATATAGCAGTTAAAATGCATGTATTTTCATCATGTGATTATGCTTATTCTGAAAATTCAGTTGTGCTTTTTCCACACTTGATATGTGAAACAATATAAATACTCAACAGCACATCAGTATACAACAGCTTCAAGTAGGTCTAAGAGCGAGCAGTGACCCTAGTGGGTCAAAAAGTAGATGTAGGCTCATGAATATTTGATTGGATCTCTGTTTGTTTTCAAAGATGAAAATGAATACATGAATATCTCCACAAAGCCTATGTTGTCTGCGTTATAGTTTTTGAGCACAATGTGGGTTTCGTGTCATGCGAAAGAAGAGAGAAGACCACTGAAACAACTTCAATTTATTTTGCGAAGTAGTTACACAAACCCACCACAGGATGGCAGCCATACTGCATGATTGACATTGACAGTGAATACACAGGGATGGCAGCAGTGAATTCCTCATCTCATTCACCCCTGCCTTCCTCCATCATCACCACTGATATCAATTTAAGGAAGACAAGTGTCATAATCTGTGACAGTAAAGGTTTTTTAAAGCAATAGCTCACTTGGTAAAGCACAGCAACTGAGCAAAAATACCCTGAATTATCTCATTCACAAACAAACAAATACATAGCAATGGCGAGAGAGAGACTGAATGGGCGACATAATCTGTAAACACATCGGCATTCAGAATGATCAGCTAAGGTCGCACTCTATTCTGTACATGTTGATGGCAATTGCTAGACATGCAGCTCTATTGTATAGATAAAATGATTACATGGGCAAAGCAAGTTCAATAGACAAGTGTCAGAAAAATCCAGTGAATGTAAACAAAACCAACAGATCCACAGTAGGTCTCCGAGACAGGAATAAGCAAACATCCATCCGTTGATGTGAACTCCGCTTGATCACCGCCGTCCGGCCTGTTCACATGCCTTTACAGAGTAGGCCGAGTAGTGAGTATAGTGAGTATTACAAATCCCAGAAATGCATCTTTGACGCATGGATCACATGATTGCGTCGGCGTGTGGTTTGATTATCTCGCGGCTGACGTGTCGGGGGTTTTGATGTGCATAGAGAAAGTACAGAACACCCCCCCCCTCCCATCCTAGCCCAACCCTCTTGTTAAAGTCATTCAAGGTCTAATTGAAAAATGTTATTTAAGCCCACTGTCATCATAGCACACAGTCTAGTCCCGCGCTTTGATAATGCCAAAGCCTTTCTTCTTTTCTAAACCTCATTCACCACTGCAGTATCTGTTTTTTTGATTATTTTTTTGCAGTCACCGATGAAACATTCACAAGGTTGTCAAAAGACGGCAAGAACATGAACAGACAGATTGATTCAACAGTTAGAAAACTCCTGGAGGCCACTGACCGACTGAGGGTGTGCTTTTGTGACCCGGTGTAGGGCCGGAGCCACAGTGACTGATGAAATGCGGGAGCACGACTGATCACCCTGGCAGGAGCAGAGAGACAATTCAGCAACAGAGAGACAATTCAGCAACAGTGTAGCCCATGTACACCACATACATGTAGAAGTGTGCATACAGACACATAACACACATGTAGGTAAGTATGCAGAGACACACACACACACACACACACACAAACCATCACAATCTAGTGTAGTATGCAATATCCTTTGATCGTCTGTGATTGTCCATTGTCGGCTGCTCCCAAATGGGTTTCCATGCAGGGTATAATCCCTCTTTAGCTGCGGGGGTCCCATCAAACCATCGGGGGGCTCCATTGCCTATCTCCACACGTCTGAACTATTTATCTCTGCAGGCAATCCCGCCTCTCTCAGAAGCAGATGCAGCGAGTCCCAGTGGTCTTGTCTCTTGTCCAGCATCTCAGATGCCTGCCTCTAGACCTGACAGTTAAGTCAGAAACAATGGAATGGAATAGATACAATTGGAAAATGACTCCCCCTGATGGCCAAATTTCTTTTACATTGTCTATTTCTTAAGACCTGCAGAGAGAGAGCGAGAGAGAGAGTGACTAGGCGCTGTTCTGATGCATCAGATAATAAGACCAATCAAACGTCTCGATTTGCCAGTTACTATATTACGGGTGTGATATTGCCCTGCAGGAACAAAGCGTTGCGTCATCGGTGACTCTGTTGGAGTCTGAGTCACTGAGGTATAGTTGTTTTGATACTGTTGGAGCAGGATGACGGATCCGAACGATACCACCGAAAAAGGGCCAGGGGCAGAGGTCAGACACAGACCAGGGAACGCTCCAGACTGAACGGTGCTCTATGACTGTCTGGCCATGGGAGAGAGAGAGACGGCCATGATTGACAGCTTGCCAGTGTCCTCCAGCCAGGAACGCTTATACCACCGAGGTCTCATGTGGTGGAGGATTTCTCTTTCTTTCTTGCCCTTTCTTATTTTATTTTTTTCTTCACAGCTCTGTGCTTCTGAGTTGGAGGATGGATGGAGACATTTCAAATGGGGCATGACGTGAATACAGATAGACACGACGTACAGCACAGAGAAAATGTAGGCACTCATATTCTCACAGCCCCATGCATGTGCACACATGTACACGCACACTTACACACACACACACACACACACAAACATACACAAACTGGCACATTGAATTTCTGATATGAGGGTGTATGGACAGCCACTGTCACTGAAAGACGTTAGAACAAGTACACTGAGACGGTAAAGGTACAAATCCACCAAATGGATCCTTTTGTGCTTTAAAGTATGGTGTGGCGTTTTGCATCAGATCAACAACCACGAGAAAAAAGTCTCCTCAGAACGGAGGGAACAGAATCACTCTTTCATAACATCCTGGTATCTGTAGCTATGATATAATACCACCTTATGAGTCACGACAGTGCACACACTGTACTGTTGACCCTTTCCAGTGGATTAAGTCCGAGAACAGTTGAGGGTTCTTCGCTGTTTTAGGTGGAAATTTGAATGACAAAATGTGAGTGACTTCCACAATACAAGGGCTAAAGCACACTTTTTCGCGAGTATTGTTTTTGTTACGGTCAACACTTTAATGAGGACATCTTCACAATTTGGTTCACCTTGAAGAAAAAAAAAAACGTATTCAGATTACACCTTATTACCATCGTTAATCACTATTATTGGTACGAATATCATATGATAATTCTTGGTGCTGTCGTTATTGGCATTATATGACGTGTTTCGTTTTCAACATCGTTATTATTGCATGTTTTATCCTTTGCTCTTATTACTGTGTCACTTGGTCATCTTTGTTATCAACCACCTTTCAGTGAGAAACGTGTGTGTGTGTGCATTTGTGCGTGGGTTTGTGTGTGTGTGTGTGTGTGTGTGTGTGTGTGTGTGTGCGTGTGTGAGTGCGTGTGTGCGTGTGTGTGTGTGTGTGTGTGTGTTTGTGTGTGGGTGGGTGGGTGGTGGTGTGTGTTTGTGG
>OMOV01017014.1:3625-17009 GCA_900312565.1 Beryx splendens
ATAATAATAATAAACTTTATTTTTTGGGTGCTTTTGAACTCCCAAAGTGCTTTACAGGAATAAAACAAATAACAAAATGCAACGAGAATGAAAGAAACACAAGTTAAAAGCACGCAGCACAGAGATAGAAATGTGTGAAGAGCAAAATCCGTCATATACCTTTAGAAGGCGCAGGTGTGCAGGAGGAAGGTTTGCAGGAGGAAGGATTGGTCTGCACCGTGCTGCAAGACCTCATGTGAGCGATCCGGTCTGTAATGAGAAAGGACAGAAAGATTTTACTGCTCTCCGTTTATCTTATCTTTATCCTTTCTATACTAACACAGAAGATTACGGCCCAGCAAGCGTCACAGATGTGCCGCCTGGCTGAGATCTAAGATTCTTCTGAAGCTGTTCCTTGAGTTTTACAAAGTCTAATTAAATCCACGTTTACTGCTCTTTTATTAATTCTCTGTTTAGTCAGAAAGTAACAGGTTTGGCAGAAACATACAGGAGGATCACCCCAGAATACACCAATCAATCAATATCAGAGATCAGCTGCCTGTTGAAATTCATTTGAGGAGGGAGGGATGCAAACAAAGTGGGTTGTTTTCGATCCAGAATGTGACACATTTTAAAGGGATCTTACAGGGAGGACTGGAGCTTTTATAGAGTTTCAAGCTCTTACCAGTGAGATTCTTCCTCTCAGCGGCGTGCTCGGCTCTCAGCGCTTGGAGGCTCTTCTTGGTTTGCACGTTGTCATGATCTGTTTTTTTGTTTTTTTAACACAAGGCAGTCAGTCAGGGTTAAACCTTCAGTCAGTCAGATCAGTGCTCGATAACGACTGTGAGAGGGACTTTCAGAAGAAACTCCTTCCCAGATTATCAGAGTCATTACTATTAATATGTTAACTGAACCGGATAGAGATGTGAACAAAAACGTGACATTTGTGATTTTTATGTTTCAGAAAAAACAGATATTTTGGCTTGGCAGTGTTTTTCTGCATTATTAAAGAATTCCTAATAGAAAAACCTGAAGTGAAGTGAGTCTCAACGTTATTTTCTCAGTACCACAAGCGATTATTTGTCAGACTCTACTGGGAAACTGTCATTGTTTTCTGAGCGCAAATCATTTCTTCACGCTGGCGTCTGATTTCCAAACAGCCGTCTCAGCACAAAGTAACACATTTCACAGGAACCCAGTGAGACTCACACAGCAGGCCGAGAGCGACGGCAGCCGCTGCCAAGAGCACACAGAGGAACGCCAAGCCGCCGGCTTTGACCTTTGACCTTGCAGCTGAGCCCGCTGCATGCTGGGAAGCATCTGTTGAACAGTTAGAACAGGAAGGATGAGTTAGTGCAACTGCCTGGGAATTGTTTTGCTGTTTTCTGTAGTGAGTGGGTAGGCTACTGTACATCTTGTATTTTTAGTTTTTTCTTCTTCGTTGGTCAACAGCAAACAGGAAGTTTGAAGCAGCATTCCTCATTAGTAAACTGGATGTTTGAACAGATGAATAGGAGTTAAAACACTGAATGCAACTATCCATAAGCCATATCACTGCACTTTTTCCACAGCTGTCACAATGAAACTGCATTTTGAGAGCATCTTGGGACGTTAATGTGATGTATTTCCTGTTGAGACAGGATGTTGGGGCGGGGCATAATGTGGCGAGGAATAATACAAAAGAGATATCACAAATATATAACGTCACCACTGAAGATTTTCTGTTTTCCGGGAAGTAAAAGTAATGAGATTTTGATATAAAAAATACAAGAAAATATTTGTTTCCTTTTTATTTTGGCATAAATTGTCTATGTGTAATAGTACGATAGATAGAATGAGCTAAAAAGGCGAAAATGTCACTTTTCATTTCAGAGTGACTTTAAAGAGTTGACCTCAAGGATACTTCCTCATTCTTCTTTTTTTCCGGCCTGACTTGCCTCCGACCACTTCTCTAATATTCACTGCCTGACCAGCAACTAAACACCACACCTAAACACCACACCACATGCCGAACCACATGCCCATAACTCACATCTCATTACAACTTCTAAATCTCAAAAGAAATGGGTTACTTTAGATTAGGGAGCACATATCAACTATTAACTATGGATTTTTCCTCAATATCTTAATAATATGTAACACTAGCACCTTGTAAGCCCCATAGTGAGCAAAGCACACAGAGCCCAATTATGTACAACAACTTCCTTACTGACCGCTACAAGCAGTAATGAGGCTACTGAGGGAAAACCCATATAAAGGGATTTACTTGTGTATACTTTGAGTATGACTTGTTTACTTGAGTACAATAGTGCAAAATAAGGTGCTAATCAGTGGTTTGGAATGACTAATAATGAACTAATACACTACTAATATGCATGTTAATAAGCAAATTATTAATAGGAAGTGTTAGAGGAACTGGCTGCTTAACTTCTGTGTTTTGTGTTCTTGTGGGGACTCACTTTCGGACCCAACAACATGACCTAACCGCTAACATCAACCCCACTAATGCACTAAACACTTTGTAACAACATTTTCCTCATCTCTCCATCCGTCTCAGAGCGTTGTGGTGGATACTTGGTTGTTAGCTGAGATAGTGGAGGGGAAACAATAGCGTTCACCCTCCTATTCAGTCTGATGTAAATCTGTATCATGTAAAGTCCTGATACACGTCACTGTAGGTAGTTTCAGACTTAAACGTTATGTGAAGTTTTTGTCTTTTAAGGGGAAAAAACACACAAATGAATGTTTTTCTGAAAATAAAGTTGATTTTTGTTGATGTTGGTGGCTGTGTTCCTCATGGTGATCACCGGCTGGAGGTCAAAGTTCACCCATCTTCTTTATTTAGCACAACATGTAGGCCTATACGTACCGAGCGGGGCGGCGGACGGGTCGTCACGCTGAGCTTTGCAGATCCGGACTTCAGAATACGTGGTTTCGTTTGCTGAGGAAACGTTCCCTGGAACACAAAGCACCGAACCAAACTACTGACGGAGAAAACTTTCCTGATTTGAAATAACCTGTGTGACTGACTGTGAGATGATATTTTCCATTTACTCTCAGCACTTACTTTTGACTTACAGTTTGGTACAAGCATTTCCCCTTACCGAGTTCACACTTCATGCATTTGGTGCCAACAGTGTTGTTTGTCATCTGCGGTTTCAGTTGACTCGCTGTCTTCACTGCATTTTGCGCATGAAATTAACCATTTCATCAAGCAGCGTTTTAGTGTTGAGAGTTGAGAAAAAGTGAACTCAGTACCCACTGAGAAGTGCTTGTAACCACTTACGAAGAACTGTAAGCTCCGAGATTATCTTTTGTCTTAAGATGAAAAGCAGAAACGAGGATCACACCTCTACAAAATGTTTAAAAACCTTGGTAGTATTCTTTGAAATATAAGAGAGCTTTCAACAAGGAACTTTCTAGGAAGTAAATTAATCAATCAATTGATATGATAGACAGATAGATAGATAGACAGGCAGGCAGGCAGGCAGACAGATAGATAGACAGATAGATAGACAGATAGATAGACAGACTAAAAATCAATCAGTCTTATAAGAATAAATCCTTAAGAAACATGGTCTAAACAGAGATGTCCTGTATCAGATTTGAGACTTACCCTCAGATTTGCCCTCGGCGCTTTTGGGGCTCTTGAACTTCACATCAGCGTACACCACAGCAGACATTGTCACACAGTTGTGAGAACATCTTACCTTACTAAGACCTTACTAAGTCTAGACAGAGACGGAAGAGGAGGAGGCGTAAGAAAGTCTTCTTCCCCAAAAGCACATTTTTTTGGGCTTATTTTAGCTGTTTTGATTGCAGGCGTGAACTTCCCTTTTGTCTAGGCAAGTAAATGGTTTATAATCTGCAAGGGTGGCCCGGGCTGTACAGATGAAATGTTGGCCTATTTGTAATGTAGTTTAAATTCGGGAAAAGGTGAAAACCCTCAAATGATTCACCAAACACCATGTAATGTTAGTTCAGAAATACTTCTGTAAACCACCATTTTATTGACACGATAAGAAAGAAAGGCCAATTTTAGTGGAAAAAGTGCCAAATAGATAGGTAATTAACGCAATAATTTTGCCCAGGGACCCCAATTTGGAGTATTTCTGTTTTTAAAATGTGTAGAGTTGTCAAGCTGTCTAAACCAAAATTTGAATTCTCTGAAGTGGAGAGTGTGAACTAACCCCTGGCACATAACAGTGATTTTTATTATTTTATTACACTATAAAATTCCCCTGCTCCTCGTCTTGACCTGTGCTTATCTGATCATGAATTTGACTGACATTTGAAAAGAACAACACTTGAATTTTCACATAATTATCCTGTACGGTTATCATTCATTTATGTTTTGGAAGCTGAATTACTTAATTTAATTTGTATTTCAATAACTTTCCCTGGCCTTTTTTTTCCAGTTTTCACAGCACAGGTCAAGCCGGAAGTCGACCGGAGAGGCGTTGCTCTCATTTCAGCCAATCAGCGTAGAGAACAACTGACCGAACTGTCTGGCGACCAATCAAATGGTCGTATTCTCCACCAACGGGGCGGGTTTTAGTCGCTGATGGAGAAAAGGAGGGCGCTTCCTTTCCTAGTCGAGCTGGCAGTCAGGCGAGCTGTCACAGGGACGGTACAGAGTTTCATAAAGTTTCTGCCCTCCGGTTTCCCGCTGCAGACATGGCCCCCACCGCACAGCTGAAAGAGGCAGTGGCCGAGGTGCACGAGGGGATCCGGGCGATCCTGCTGGGACCTCCCGGGGCCGGGAAGGGAACCCAGGTGAGCTAACCTCGCTAATGTTAGCCTTAGCTGCGGAAAGACGCATGGCCGACAGCGGTACGAATGCTAATGCTAATGCTAACGGTACCCTACCTGGTTCAACCTGCTTCCGCTGGTCAGCGCAGCCCCCTGCAGCCTGACCCACTCTCTGAAACAGCATGCGTTACTGCATATTTCTGACATACAGAGTCAGCTTAGCTAGCTTGGATTACATGAAGAATGTCATTCATTCACTTGTGTGTTTGTTAGCTTCAAGGTGAAGTTACAACAACTTCATCAATATTAATCTCACTGCGAACAAGTGATACACTATCAGAGGAAAAGGTGCTGGGGCTGTGTGGGTACAGCCGAGTCACATCACACACTGAGAGGATTAAAGCCCAGTGACAGGATGCAGCTGCGTGCCTTTGCTCTGCCTGGGTGTCATAGGGCACTAACACTGCAGGCCAGGCTGGTCAAGCTGATAAGACGCCACTTCATGTGTCAGTGAAGCCAGCTCCTCTCTCTCTCACACTCTCACTCACACTCACACCACACTAAAGCCACATCATGTACTGTCATGAAGAGAAGGTAGAGCTGTGACAGCATGTACAGTGTACGAGGTGGCATGGCAGAGGGTTTCAGAAACCGAGCATCAGGTGACAGTTCCTCAGCGAGGCCTCTCCCCATTCTGGCCAAACCAGTGCTGCAAGAATTTCAACCAGTCTCGAAATAATAGGACAAACCTTGAGATTTACAGCTGCCAGACATGGATGAAATCATATTGCCTCACTCAAATATAGACCTACTTTTTTTTTTGGCCAAGAGGCTATGACATGAAAGAGTGAAACCTGCACGTCTGACTGAAGAGCGAGTGTCTCCAGAACGGCTCTGAACAGTAAACCTCCTCAGTCACAAGTCTTAATCGTGCCCTCACCTGCACATTGTAGTAAAGCTGCACAATTAATTACGTATAATCATGTTCTGTCCTGATTTTAATTTCAGTCAGGTGTAGCATTGGGCGCTCTTTATGCTTGTAGTTTATTAACACCTGTGTATAACAGCAGCAGTAGCAGCTGCTGCTCTAATTACACTGTTAAGCCCCTCAGCCACGCCGGGGGAACACGAGGGAAATTAAAAAATTATGCCAGTTTGCTCTTCAGGTTCAATTTGAATGATTCTTGTCTCATCCAAGCTTACTTTTGTGCATTTTTGCCTTTTAGAGAGTTCAGAGAGAGACACAGGACAGATTTGGGAAAAGCGCAGGAGATGACATGTGACAAAGGTCCCAGGCCTGATCTCAACCCGGGACATGTTGGTTACACAGTATGTGTCTTAGCCAGCCGAGATGTTCCATCCCAGCTTGTTTTGGCTGACTGTCCTGTTCTCATTCAGATATTTAGTGGTCAAGATGTTGATGTAACATATAATTAATGTGGTGAAATCATTTTGTTCCTCAAATCAAGACGATAACCATGATTAATAATTGGAATCAAACTACCCAGCCAAATAATTGGGATGGTCATTTTAGCCGTAACGATGCAGCTGTACACACTGTACCAAAGTCAACGTATTTTAGGGACAGCAAACCCTCCCAGAGGCACATAGTTGTGGTCTGATTGCAAGACCACACTTGCACAATTCCCATAATTCAAAAATACTTGTTGTAACTTTGTAGAAGACAGAAACCCAGACGCCAGTGAAGTTTTTCTTATCACTAAAAATTGTCAAAATGGCCTTGTCAGGTCTGTCGATCTATTTCCTGGTCCACTCACACACGTGCGCGCTGGTGCTCACAGGCACGTGCACGCTCTGGGATTATTTCTGGGCGTCTGTGACACTCCTGTGTAAGTGTCCTGTAAACAGAAGGCAGTATGTTGTATCTCTGGTACGTAGATGACTGTAGCTGTGTGGTCTGAGGTTAATGTTCAGCACCGCTTTCCTAAACGGTCTCACTTCTTACCACAGCGGTCTTCTCTCTGGCACGTTGGTCCCAAAATATTAGGCAGACAGACCCTTCTTGATACTGAGTTGCACCTTCGTTTCACACAACCTGAATCTCATTTGTTGAAAGGCTCTTTATCTGCGTCTCCCTGATGTGACTGCATTGAATTTACAAGGCAAAATCAATAAACAATCCCAACTTTCACCCCCACAGTCCGCTTCATGTGAAGAGTAGGTTTATTCATAAGTTGGGTTATGTGGCTGTGACAACTAATAACGCTCGAAGTCTAGCGTGGCTTGGCCCGCTCAACTTGTTTGAGATTGCACATAGCTGTAACCAAACTGCACTGAAAACTGCACCACAGCCACAGTCCATCTCAAAATACATAAGCCACTTTCACTGTTTTCCCAGTCGACCTCCAAGTCATGGTTGTCTGTTTCCCAGCATAGCGGGTAGAATAGTTCACCAGTATTTGGCTGGTGGGCGCTGATCATTTCCAACTGTAATAATAACCACTGGTAACATGGTGCCTCTGAACCCTGCAGGCCCCGCGGCTAGCGGAGCAGTACTGTGTTTGCCACCTGGCCACCGGAGACATGCTGAGGGCCATGGTGGCCTCAGGCTCCCCGCTCGGCAAGAGGCTCAAGGAGACCATGGACTCTGGAAAACTGGTAAGACTTAGGCTCATCTGTTTCTCTCTATCTGTGTACGTGTCTCTCTGTTTTCTCTCTGCCCTTTCCAGTGTCTCTGAGGCTGCGTTCACATCACAGTCCTTCATGCTCAATTGCTGCTCCCATACATTTTTTTATTTCTTTTATGGCAGCTCATATTTATTCTACAGTAGAATGTAATCTACAAGATAACTGACCGCAATGTTCAAAAGACATGCATGTGTGCAGAGCAACAATGACAAAAGATGTCACATCTGTTGTTTCTCACTGTCTCATCTGTCTCATCTGTCTCATGTGTCTGTCTCACTTGCGCCTTTTGAGTTCCGACTGAACTGAGGCGTCTCCCCAAATACCAACCACGTCCGTCAGCTATCGGGCTTTCTTTCTGTTGTCGGTGGCAAAATGTGACACCAGAAGTATGACAGTTGTCTCAGATGAATGGCGTAAGATTAACTCTTTTCCCAGATTGGAATTGAAAATATTCAACTCAAGCGTGTTGACACTGATGAGAAAACATCAGATCTGTCACGTGTGAGGATGTTTTTTTAGTCGTACACCTCCCACTCATTTCTAACGGGCTTTTTTTTCGCCTGCCCTTTGCATCCTTTTTGCGTTCCCGACAGCATCCCTGATCAGTAATTATGGTTCTATGAACCGGTTGCATAACTCTTTGTCTCTGACCTTTCCAGTCTCAGCATGTGACTGTTGCTCATTGTGATTTCTCAGAACCTGTGTGTGTATATCCGCGACATGTCTGTTTGCCATCTGTTTGTCTGTATCTACATCCACCGTACAAACAAGTCTCTTCACTGTCGTCATACAAAACGCTTCCATTTATTCTCGTGAGGGAAATTCAGTTTGCGAGGCCAGTACAGGAAATGGCGCTCATCAAACACACAAATGAACAACACACAACACGTTGTTGACTCACAGTTCATGTGGATCTTAGACGGAGCTGCTGCTGTGCAGGAAGCAGCGAATATTAGAGGTGCACCGATACGGAAATTTTGGGCCGATACCGACAGCCGATTTTTCAAACACCACAACTGGCCGATACCGATAGCCCGGCGATATTTTGTTTCATATTGACCCATTTGTGCCCTGCCAAAATAATCTATATTCTGCCCTTCATTATACTTTGCAATGAATATAGATTTAATGATCAGCTTTTATTGTAACATCTTTCACATCAGCTGCGTTTACATGGAGCCTTTTAATCAGAATAGCAGCCCAATCAGAATAAAAATGCCTCATATAAACACCTCAATCAGAATAAACCGGCCCGATCCGAATTAAATTTCATTCCGTTTGAGAGGGGCGGTGTAACCCTTTCATAGTCTGGTCGATGGATAAAATTACGTCATGTAAACACTCATTCTGATCACTTTCCTTATCTCGCCTCTTTCTGCACACGCTCGCATATTTAACGTAAGTAATGACAATAACGTTTCCCTTTTTTTCCTGGAGGATTCGAATTGATGTGCTTATTAACCCCGGGGCGCTCAGGCTCGATATATCCGTATTTAACCCTAACCCTAACCTAACCCGCAGCTCGTACTGTTACCTCACGCTGATAGGCTGTCCTTCCATTCAAACTTGTACGTGTTTGGAACAGATTAGTGACACAAGATATGTTAATGAGTATCGGCCACTGCCGTCGGTGGATTTAATCTTATCGGCCGATGAGCTGATTGTAGTTAGCAATGCAAAAATCGGCCATTTCTGATATTCAGCCGATATATCTGCATCACTAGCAAATATGGATGTGAACGGTATTAGAAAGTGTTTTTCTTTCACCCGCAGGTCAGCGATGAGATGGTGGTGGAGCTCATCGAGAAGAACCTGGACACGCCCCCCTGCAGGAACGGCTTCCTATTGGACGGATTCCCCCGCACAGTCAAACAAGCAGAGATGGTTAGGATTTGATTCAACGTCACTTTTCCATACCGCTGTCTCACAGTGTGAAACAAAACTTCCTAGAGTGCAAGTTTTTCACATAAAGTGACCTAAAGAGGGCAGGAAGTGCTTGTACAGGTCAAAATGGGAATCCAAGCTCGTCAGTCAGACCCTGTAACAGTCCTGTGTGCTACGTGGAGATTTCCCTGAGACGTAATAATATAACAAATAGCCACACGCGGGTCAGCTGTGTTGTTTTCACCTCTTTCCTAAAGCTGCTTGTCAAATTTGGCCCGAGTCGTCGCCCCCCCCGACCCATTCAGTAGCCTTTCCTTTAAAAAAAAACAACTAGCTCGTCTCCTCCCTCGCTGTCTGAAAGCGGTACTGTCTAGGGATGGGTCATGATTTTTGAATTTTCAAATAGTCATTAAATTATTTTAAAAAATCGAATAGTTTATGCGATTATCGACTTGGCTTAAAAAGTATATTTCCCCTTGTTTTTGCCGGCGCCTCTGTCGGGGCTAATCGGACTGTAGCTGGCTTAGCTAGCTAGCTCTATGCTAACGTCCACCTAGCTTGCTAGTTAGCCTGGCTAGCTAACGTCAATATGGTTAGCCTAGTTCGCACCGTCCATGCGGGGGGTGGGTGGGGTGATCTTCGAAGAATGGTTGAATATTTCCCAGTGAATATCGAATAGTGTTTTAGCTTGAAATGTCCATCCTTAGTGCCGTCTCCCTCCCATTCCTAAAAACAAGTCTGGTAATGGCGGAATTGATGAAGCAAGCGAGTAAACTTGTTACACTTCACTTGTCATTGCGGGACATGTAACCTTCAGCGGGAGAAAAATCTGGCAAACGAGACCGGTAACCGGAGACATTTCTCCATTGGTACGTTTATTTTAGCCATTAGCCTTTATGCACATGTCCTTAATTCACCGTCGCCCAGTAGCTTTGCTGTGTGTTTGCAAAATGTGCTGCGGTTTCACCGCGGTGTCACCCTCTAGTGGTCGGATAAGCACTTAGTGTAGCTTTAATCACAAGCACAGCTTCTCTCTGTGGCACTGCTGGTACCGAGAGATTATCAACAGCTTACTGAGTGACAATACAGCGTATACGAGACGACCCTTGGTGTTATGAACCCTTTTAGAACCAGTTAGAGGAGCTCAAAAATAAATGGAGGTCCAGCTGAAAACAAGGTGGTTTTTCTTAGCTCTCGAAAAAAAAAAGATTTTCACTTGATGACAGCAAGATGTTGTTATGTCTTTTTACATTTTAGGCATTTAGTTGATACTCTTATCCAGAGTGACATGAGTCGTCGTCCTATAAGACACGAGTGTTAGGAAAAGAAGTAAGAGCCAAGGAGAGGGAAGGGAAGCTGCACCATTAACCGAATCAATATCGGCCACATTTTATATTTACCTCCCTCTGTTTCTGTCTTCCAGCTGGACGACTTGTTGGAAAAGAGACATGAGAACCTGGACTCTGTGATCGAGTTTGCAGTTGATGACTCCCTGCTGGTCCGCAGGATCTGTGGCAGGTACGAGCTGGAGGGAGCGGGAATTAATTATTTAAGACGAGAGCGAGAATGCCATTTGATTTATTTCCCAGGTACCTACCCGGCAGACACTGATAGCGTATTATTTGCCAGCCTGGTGCTTCTCCTCGGACCGAGAAGCTCCTCATTCTGTAAGTCCACCCAGGCAACTCCACTGATTCATGTGAAAAGAAGAGTCTGGGACAGTGAGATAATGTTGGGAGGGAAACGAAGCATGAAAGCATGCGATTAACGGCAAAGGAGGCCTGG
The DNA here is from genome assembly GCA_900312565.1 of Beryx splendens. Classification (NCBI taxonomy): domain Eukaryota; kingdom Metazoa; phylum Chordata; class Actinopteri; order Beryciformes; family Berycidae; genus Beryx; species Beryx splendens. The sequence continues at coordinate 14,675 of OMOV01017014.1, forward strand.
GGGTTTGAGAGAGAGAGAGCGTCCCGGGGCTGGAAGGTCGCAGGTTGCATCCTTCCAGAAGTCGGCGTGTCGCTTCCTGCGGAAATGTGTGAACGCTGAACCCCCGCCTGCTCATTGTCCGACTTTTCTGTAAACTCCTGCGGTGAAATGCTGCATGTGTGTTGTGGATAAGTGAAGAGGACAAAATCCAAATTACAAAGTGTTTAATATGGCCTTTTAGTGCTTTGCAAATCCTTAACAGCTGTCACCTGATTTTGTACAACCATGTCTAAACTTTGTGTTACAAAACAATTTAAAAACTGTTTAACAGAACTCGCTTTACTTGAAAACTGACTCTGTTCAGAAAACCGGTGGCGGTGTTTTCAGAGACCTTCATCTGCAACTATAACTGCCCTATTATGTGCGCCAGGCTGAATAGAGAACACTTCTAGTCGGTCTGCAGAGAGCCATCTCACTGTCCGCGGGGGTCCTTTGTGAGGAAGCGGCTGTCTGCAGTCTTTTGAAGCCTAAGTAGGACAAGGGCAGCGTGTGGGATGTGAACAGGACTGTTAAACCGGTGAGTCACTGTGGCTGTCTGACCCTCATCTGTCCTCCTCCTCCTCCTCCCTTCTACTCTTCTGCTCCCTGTTCTCTCCCGACCTTGTCCCGTCCTCCACCTCCTCTTCATCGTCTCCCAGACTAATTCATCAGCCAAGTGGCCGCTCCTACCACGAGGAGTTCAACCCCCCCAAAGAGCACATGAAGGATGACGTAAGTCGTTTTCACCCTCAGCCCACTTAGCCACTTCTGGCCAAACTGCCTCCTACCTAGAACGACAGCCAGACTTCAGATTGGCGAAGCTGAGAACGTTTACAGCTAAGTGTTGTGACTTGCTCTGAATGTACAAAGTAACAGGGACACTTGACTCTTTTCGTGAAGCACACTGATGAGATGAATCCAAGTAAAAAGTATTGATTTTCCTGATGAAATCTATACCAATCAGAAAGAAGGAGACGCAGATGAAGAGAAGCAGACGAGTTGGAGAAGGATTTTTAACCTTTGATACAACAAGTGAGATGTTGATTGTGCAAAAGGTTGCTGCAGCTCACATATCAGGCAGGTGTCCCTAATATTTTGAACATTTGGTGTATTTCTCCATTTGCTCCACCGGTTAATTGAGAGGGAAACACGGTTTTTACAAGGTGCTGACAGATTACCTTTTCTTTGTTTGATTAAAACTGAGGGGAAAGTGTCTGCGCTCAAAGATGTTATTTATGGTTACTAAGGAGTGGGATTTGAAGGAGTAAGGTAAGTCTGAGAAGGTCACTACTTTAGAAAATCTGATAGGCATTGCACGGCATGATGCTAGACAGGAGAGTCTCAAGTGCAATATATATATATACAGGAATTTGTCTTGATGGTGTTGGTGCAGAGACATAACAGAAACCGTACCAACTAACACACAAGGTGTGAAGAAACGGCACCTGGGTCTGTTCCCCAGCTCCCACAGGTGGTACCTTTGGTCCCCATTTTGCTTCATATACATAGGTTACTTTAAACAGCGCCGTGTTTCTGGGGGACTGTGCGTCAGACGGCCTGTGTGTGTTTTTCTCCCCGTATACATGTGTAACGTGTGAAGCCCGCCGGCTCATCTGTAAACAAAGCACCATTCACAGCGACACACATTCCCCTGGATTAGAAAGGAGGGCTGCCACTTGCATGAGCTCCTGTTTTTATATTGGCGCAACAGAAAAGGATTTCAGCACAGCAACAAGTTGTGTGTGTGTGTGTGTGTGTGTGAGGGGGAGAGAGAGTGAGACTCGGTTGGGTTGCAGTGCGAAACCAAGACGAGATCAGTGTGGAGAAACTGAAGAGCACTGACCTAATTTTAGACAAGAATTGAAACAGTGTGTGCGATTATAAAGTCATTTACAAACTCAATCATGTCATCTGTTTTTCTCTTTTCATCTCTTCATTTCCTCTCTCTTCTCCATCTCCACCCCCGCCTGCACATCTCTCCTCTCTCTCTCTCTCATCCCAATTCCTCCACCTCGTTTTCCCCCTCAATTCTGATATCTTATTTTATCCTGCTGTATCCTCGCTTCCCCTTCTCTCTCCTGCACAACTCCTCTCTCCTTGGTCAACTTTCTCTCCTTCACAACTCACCTCTCTCTTCACCTTTCTCTCTCTCGCTCTGTTTTCTCCCTCCCTTTCTTGCTCCCAGGTGACGGGGGAGCCCCTGATGCGGCGTAGCGACGACAACGCCTCGACGCTACGCTCCCGCCTGGACGCCTACCACCAGCAGACGCTCCCTCTGGTGCAGTACTACAGAGCCAGGGGGCTGCACACCGCCATC
>OMOV01017075.1:12759-23647 GCA_900312565.1 Beryx splendens
CTAAAACCCAGTCCGTAAGATGTGAGAGTGTTGTGAGGTGTTATGGCGGGATTATACTCCCGAGCGGACGCATACACAGACAGCTGCGGACACCACGGACGCGTAGTAGTTCTGTTCTGGAGTCTGCTTGGAGGACGCGTTCCACACATATGCAGTAGATCGACGTCTGACTTGTAATCGCTCCAGTTTTAGCGCACAGTCTGTCTCGCTCGAGCTCAGCAGTGAACGCACTGTTCGCCGGTAGTCAGTTGCAATGTAGATTTGGTAATACTCCGCCAAGAAACCTAGTTTCATCTGCACTTCTTCTGCCGTGCTAGGTCCGCCAACTGAAGTCTGCTAGAACTCTGCATCCAATGCAAATGGAGGAGCCTCTGCTGAGAGTCTCCATTCATTCATTCATGGTTTTCCAGCACAGGCGCAGTCGTGCCCTTGTAGCGTAGCGGCCGTGCAGACTTGTCACAAAAAATTGGAGGTACGCGACTGTCCACACAGAGCCCACGCGTACACCCTCTGATGACGAAATTTACATCACGCGGACCCTAGCGGACCCTCGCAGACGCAGAAAGTATAATCTTGGCTTTAAGTATCCATGGTGTGAATGAGATGTGGTATTTCCTTCCCGCCTTAATGTCCTTTGCAATCATTCTGACAGTGGCGGAAAAAAAAGCTGTTGTGGAAGCGTGGCTTGTGAGTGGTGATGCTCTCTGGCCTGCGGTGTCTCAGATTGTATCCTGAGTTCTTCCACCTGAACAGAGAGTGAGCTGTGTGGTGTCGATCACTGAGGATGCTCTGTGCTTTTCTCCTGCCGCGCTGCGTGTAGAGTGTGAGATGTCTTTTAAGACGGGATTTAAAAACAGGCAGTGTAGGGGCCAGCCTAACATGCAGAGGCAACTCGTTCCAGAGTTTGGGTGCTACAGCTGCAAAGGCGCAATCTCCCCTGTGCTTCAACCTTGACCTCAGGACAACCAGAAGCAACTGGTCAGCGGACCTGAGTGACCTTAATGGGATGTGTGGTTGTTAAAGGTCAGAGAGATAGGTTGGAGCTAGCCCATTTAATGATCTGTAAAATCTTAAAGTCAATCCTAACACGTACAGGGAGCCAGTGGAGGGAGGGCAGTACGGGGGAAATGTGCTCTCGCTTGCATGTTCCTGTTAAAATATGAGCTGCAGCATTCTGGACCAACTGCAAGCGTGACAGGGAGGCCTGGCTGACACCAACATAAAGGGCATTACAGTAGTCAATTCGGGACGAGATAAAAGCATGTATAACCCCTTTCAAAATCACGACACGATAAAAAGGACTTGACCTTAGATAAGAGCCTCAGCTGGAAAAAGCTCGATTTTATCACTGAGTTTATCTGTTTGTCCAATTTGAACTCACTGTCCATTATCACAGCCAGATTTTTTACAGTGGGCTGTAATGTTCGAGATACAGCAGGAAGGTGCGGATTTATCGCCTTTTCTGTCTGTGTTTTATGAGAAATAAATAATTTAAAACGGCTTCATTTTAGAATGATAAGTTCTTTATGGTGATCAGCAGACATTTTCCATTCAAAGTTGTCCTTGGGCAGCAGAAAGAAGCTGTCTCATCTCCTCGGCGTGTGTCTGGGTGCTTGCCAACCCTCAGTGAAGAAATTCACAGGGCGATATTTAGGACTCCTCTATTTCATATCAATCCCTTTTTGTTTATCTATTACTACTAGATCATATGTAATTATGCATGGCCCACTTTTCTTACTCACACACAAATCTGCTGTGGAGGCAGAAATCGTATTGAGTTAAACCCCAATGGGCCATTTTTTTCTGAATGCAAGTTAGCAAACTCACAAACTCCAATGGCGAAGAAGGAACTTTGTGTGGCAGTGTCGTCAAAATGTAAATAAAAAATATGAATGCCAATGACTTTTTTTCATTCATTGAAGGTCAGCAGGCTAGCTAAGCTTATAGCTAAATAACTAGAAGCTAGGCTAGTTTGAACTTCGAAGTTCAGCTAAACTAGCTAATCTACATAACTCAGAATGGCTAGATTGCATTTTCTCAGTTAGCAGCAGAGCACTGGGCTTCATTAGCTTTCTTCTCTCTTGCCTTTTTCACTGGGCTTCAGTCTAACGTTGCTTAGCAAGAAACACTGTGGTTGGCTCCGCCCACCGAAATTTAACCAAAACAATGAGATTATTTCTGCCTCCAGAGCAGCTCTACCCCCGGGGAATGTTTTTATACCTAACACTCCATTCTGCTCACTCTTGTAATAGCCTCTTTGTGCACACCTACACTTGGCTGGCGCAGCACTATTCATTCCACAGCATACATACATTTTGTGTGTGTAATGGTCCACACAAATCTCAGAGACTGTGCAAAACAGTCTTCTGTCGCATAAGGGCGTGGAAAACATGTCAGGCAACCGGTTTATGAAAGTCAATCTGCATTTATTTTGTTAAAACTATGATGCAGATATTGTCCTGCTCCTTTGTTAAACATCGAAAGTAACAGACGTATAGCCGAACCCAATCTGTCAAGCCATCTAGAGCACAAAGTTTGTGGAGTGTGCAAAAATGAATATGAAAATATTGAAATATGTCTCCGGCTTGACTGCTGCCGGCGCGATGCGTTTTATCCCACCTGTCTCAAAGTGCAGCACGCACATCTCCAAAGCCTTCACTATGGCAGCAGCACAGTTGGAGGCATAGTTGCTGCGAGACGTGAGTGTTTGTGATCAGCGGATAGATGCTATGTGATATGCTAATGTAAGGTATGTTGCATCCTTTATTAGATTGAGCTTTGCTCTGTGTCTGGGATTATCATAAAATTTGATGTTACCGTGGCTGAAAATTGTCATGGGCGAGGTTGTACAGAGAACCAGTATAGTGACAGAAATAAAACACACAGATGGTGTCTAGTTGTTGTTTTTTATGCAGTAAGTGTAACAGGCCCCCCAAGGCTTTTTCACAGTTTTCACTGGTCCTATTACAGCATCACCCCTAAAATAGATTGTGAAGTCTGACTAAATTTAAAAGATTCAGGAATAGTTAAGCAAAGTTGTGTTGTCTCGTCTCGTCTGCCCGTGTCTGTCAGGAGCGTAATCAGTTTGCCAAGAGGGCTTCATGCCACAATCCCATTAGCTCAACTCAAAGACAATGTGCTTTGTAAGACTGTGAAATGTTTTTGTGAGGGGTTTTGGTGTGCTGGTTCTTACAGTGCTCACATCAAAGTGTCATAACCCATCTGCAGTCCTATCTGCCTCTACCCTCACACACATATTAATGGTTATTACAGAGGCTGTGTGTAGGCACCTAGCTTTCTCCCCTGCGTTTTCTCAATCCAAACTGAATTATTCAGTCTCGAGTTCAGCCGTTTTTTGACATTTCAGATTTATGAGTCACATGGGTTTTTTGGCAAGGAACGCAGTTCGATATCCTCAGACGGCATGAAGATGAATCCAAGTATCACTGCTTGCCTTCATTGCTGCCTTGGTATTGATTCTTTAATGCTGCAAACCTTGACTAATGTCCTCATCCAACATGTTAGCAAGTGGTGGTCCACTGCAGCTCCTCAGTGGGCCAGCTCCAGACGTTTGCTATCACTCTTTCTTGTGACTCCCGCTTAATTTCCTCGCCACCTCGAACATCTGAGGGCTTGACTGTGATGTGTACCAGTAAAGAGTTTTTCTCTCATCCTCTCTGGCAAAAGACTCTGGCAAAAGCCGTCTCGCTCTCCCTCCTCTCCAGAGCCTGTCGGACTAGATAAGGCAAATTGCTGGTGTCTGTGCGTTAGTCATGTCTTCCCGCCCCTCCTCTCTCCATTACAAGTGGATATGCCTTCTCCTCGATCTGCAACTTGTCTCCATCTGGGGTAACCTAGCCGATTCTTATTGGACGCAGTCAGAGCTCAGCAGCCCAGTATCTTAGACTGTACTTACTGTACCGCTCACACACAGTGCACACTGCATTTCAAGCACATGAGTGGTTTCCTGTCCGCCTTTAGCCTCTATCATGGCAGATCAGTGGGAGTTTGTGTGGGAGAGCAAAGAAGGACAAGGTGCAATTAAGACACACTCCTCTGTCGCCCCTACCAATCTCTCTACCCCCTATGAGTCACCAAGGTGACATTGCTCAGGGCGCGCTAGTTTTTTATCAGGTGCGGTGGCTCAGCTTGGCATTTGTGCCATTAATCACCCCGGAAGCTGTGATGTCGGCATTAAAGCAATTTTTCCGCTACATGACTCAAATTAGGGATTTATGAAAGTGATTATTAACTTATGTAACGATTCTAAGAAAAAAAAGAAAAACACTTGAACAAAGGGTCATCGGTTAGTGAATGCACTTATTCAGTGTGGGTGGCAGGGTGGCCTGGTAGTTACAGAGAGCATCCATCGCGGCCTAGCTAGGAATTATGGGCCATATGCACCGGAGGGGACTCTGGTCCCCGCTCCACTTTCCTTCACCACACCATCATTATTCCATCCATGATAAACATCTGTGTCACTGTCTACCCATCCACAACCGAGGTGCACCTCCACACATTCATTTACGGATCAATTATTTGACACATCTGTAATTAGTATTATGGGCTTTGGGCGCGATCCTCAGCTAGTCTGCTGTCACAACCATTCTTTCACCAGTAGTTCCCCGTCAGAATTTGCCTAGGGAAGACAGTTATGTTTTCGGCTGCTCAGGAAAAAATCCAGCCAAAATGTATCCGTGCTTGTTCCAGTTTGTCTCAGCTAACACAACAGTTGTTGTATCGTATTTTTGAGAAAGTTTTGTTTGGTTTTGTAGATTCCAACCAAACCTTTTTTCAAAACCAGAGCAGTGTGAAATGAAACTGTAAAATATTTATAAATATACACTTGAGGACCACACAAGGCATTTTCCACTCAAAATAAAGTATGCATCAATAGCCGAGTGTCATGACGATGTGTCCTTGAGGAAAAAAACTGAACCTCTTACCTGCTCACCCACTGTAAGTTGCTCTGAATAACAGCAACAGCTAAATGCCTAAAGAAACGCTGTGTATGTGAGAGAGTCAAAGCGAAAGAGTATCATCCATATGTGGTAAGTATGGAGAGAGTGGAGGGTAGCTGATGATTGATTAGTGTATTTAATGCATTCCATTAGTCTGTGTAATAGCCTATGGGAAGACTTGTGTGTACTGTGTACTCTGATTGAAGTGTAAATGGAGGGGACCGCGGCAGCTTGCCAAAGTGACCTCAGTATTAAATGTTTTTTTTTAGCTGAAGCCCAGCCAAACTGTTCGATTGCTGTATTGCTGCAACTGATCCATGTCCTACACACTGCATCAGGTCACCAGAGATTAGAAATGCCTTTGTCTTGACCAAGAATGTTAAACAGCTATTACACAAACAGACATTAAGACTCTAAAAAGATTACACGGGCTATTTGCTATTTGTAGGTGCAGAGTCACCCTTTTAGTTCAGCGGGAGTTTCATCACACTGTGTTGCAGCCAGTGAGCAGACACATGGATCACAGTTCAATTAAAGTCCCAAGGTCATGCGTTTGATGGCGTCACGCACAAAGCCGTCCCCCGGACCAATTCGTCTTTGTTAGCGGCGCATGTATAATGCTCTCGGTTACAAAAGACGGATCGGTGGGATTGTCCTGTCAGGAGTCTCGGCAGACCGTGTCTTCATTTGGATTCGCCCTTCAATCAATTAAATCAATGAAAGGAACTAATCAGAGGAGGGACAAACAGCATGGCGGCAGGCTCGATTTCACATACATCGCGGGTTGTGGTGACTTGTGGGATAGCGTCGTGGGAGAACGACATTATGTGGGCATTCAGTGGTGTCATCGATCCACTAATTAGGACAGAGGCAGGCTGAATTCAAACATGTTGCTGGATGTGAATAATTAAGCGCTTCCAGCATGCAGCTCTTCCCTTTGATGTTTTTTTTTTTCCTTTGAAGAGAGTCCCACCATATCCCTACCCCCTAAAAAGCCAGCTATATATGCAACTTGTTAAAATATTAATCTGTAGTGACTCACCAAATTTAGGGCTGCAGTCCTCAATGAAATGCATGCTCTACTGGTGGGGATGGTGCAATTCACAGCGTTTATGTTTACTCCCTCGCTGTGACTGGAGGAAAGCAAGCTCCCTGTCAAGTTTAAGGGAACATTACTTTACATAAAATATGCTCCAATTTCACTGAGGATTTTCACAAACCCATTGAAGTGGTTCTATTATAATACATGGTACAGAAGCATTAGAATACATCAATAGGATTGATGGTCAGCTGGTCGCCTGCGTGCTGCATCCAGTCCCTGCAGCATTTAAAGCCAGTCCCCAGAACACTGTCTGATCTATATTTACAGTAATACACACAATATAAACTGATTTGAACCATAATTTCTGGACCTTTATGAAATTCATAAGACTCGTAAATCCTGAGGGTGGCCTTGGATGGTGCCACAGGTGCCATCCCAGAAATACAGCTAATTGGCTGATGTTCAGGGGATTTGAAGCACTTTGAAGCTGCAAGAGATTTATCAATGTTAAAGTTATTTGTGGGCAGAATTTTAGATTACGGTAGAGAGGGAATAGTTATTATGAGAGCATAAAAAAGCACAAATTTAATAAACAAAGTAAGCATGTATCGTTATTTATGACTAACGAGTGTCTAGTTAGCTCCAAAGCATAAGGATGTATCTGACTTCTCTAAAGATGTTCCATGTAGTGAAATTAAACAAATGTGTAAACTAGCATCACCTAGACGTTGTGGTGAACAACCCTTTTGAAATCGTCCTTCAGTTGCATGTTAAGCTAAATAAGCTTAAATGGATTCTACTTTAGTCTTTTTGTAGCGATTAGTGAAGTCTACTGGAGAAGTCACAAGGTAAATCTGCCTTGTCCTTAAATCAAGGGGCAGCTGGGGAATGCTGCACTAAATTACTTAAGCTGTGTTTTTGTTTTCACCTCATTGTCTCGCCCAGTCCTTGCTGGTAATGACAAATGTACAACGTGCTTTCAAATCAATAAGTGAGATGTGTTGGTTTTTTTTCAGGTATTCTTTACAAAGGGAGCGGAGAGAACCAGTTCATCTCTCTCCAGCCACCTGTGATCTCGACCGTCATGGGGAACGGCCGGCGCAGAAGCATCTCCTGCCCCAGCTGCAACGGGCAGGCTCAAGGCAACAAGCTGTTAGCGCCAGTGGCTCTGGCATGGGGCATCGACGGAAGTCTGTACGTTGGAGATTTCAACTACATCCGCCGCATCTACCCATCTGGCAATGTCACCAGTGTCATGGAGCTCAGGTAAGATCAAGCAGCTCTTGTTGTTGGGAATCGTTTTCAGAAGTACGGGTTACATCAGAGTCGTTTGATTTACAAAACGGGCGTATTTCGATGGGCTGTTTCGCTTCTGATGAAAAAAAACTCTTAGGCTGCGTCTTTCATCGAATGGTAGGAAAGGTTAGTGTAACCTGAAATGGTTAGGGTGCAAGGACATGAGATGATACTTCATTTCATTATTTATAGTATTTTCTAAAATTAGTTTTTCATCTCAAGCGCCACATGACAAAAAACTATTCCACATCCTGTAAGCCACTAAAACATTAAGACATAGTAAAAAAAACAATATTGTTTAAAGAACCTGAAGTGCAGATCAGTTTACTTACAGACATTTTGGATCCCACTTCACATTTCCACACTTACTCTTCAGTGTGGAGAGGCTGCTCATAAACTTGACCCAGAATAGAATGAGATTTAAAATGGGCTTGGAGGAAGGAATTTCAGTCATACACATCCTTTCCCTAACCATACAAATTTGAGATCTTTTCCCTATCCGTCTCCATAATTAGGAAAGACATCCTGTCGTCAGTGTGTAATTGAGATGATTTACACCCTCATGCCAAGTTGGCTTCCCCTACCAATGACTCTCATTCGCCCAGTTGGCTGATTTCAAAAGGCAGATGTTGATTTAATGTACATTGTGCCATCGTCCTCCCCGAGACTCGTACTTGACAAATGTATGAAGCATATGATCACGAGACTGTCTCCCAAAACCTTGCTGATTATTTGTACATCAAGTCGGGGTGTACAGTATAGGTGGTCCAGATCCCCAGACAAGCTAGGAAGATCCGGGAGGGGAAGTGAATGAGTAACGCTCTCCCGTCCCTCAAGAACCACCGCTGAGGTGCCCTTGAGCAAGGTGCCTCACTGCCAACTGCTCCAATGCAGCTGCTCGGTGACCAGCAGTAAAACACTGCGGTTGTACCTGGCAGCTCTCATGTGCGTAACTGTGTGACTGTGAAGCAGGATGCTGCTGAAAAGGAGCACGCACGCTCAGCAGCCCTTGCCTAGATAAATAATGGTTTAAAAAATTGTTTGTTTCTCCAAGCAGCTCATTTACCATGTTACAAGGAGAGAGATATAAAACGCTAGTGTGCGCTTGTGTTATATTCAATCTGACACAACAGACACACTAAGGAAGCCATAGCCCACATTAGATGGCAACTGTTCGACATAAACCAGTAGAAGTGGAAAAATAGCAACTTACTTTGCATACTCTGTTATCTTCATTGGTTGCAGAATTTTACATATGCATTTGTAGCTGGTCTCTTCCAAGTATGCAACATTTGTTTGTGAGATCCGTAGAATGCATGCTTGTACTATAAAACCACCAAAACAAATAGAATTCCCTGAACCTCTTTCAGCTTCTGCTGCGGCTGTCAATGCAGAGTCTGTATTTAGATTCTGGCTTCAGTGGCCTGGGTAACAAGCAGCAGCAGAGTCAGTATTTCAGTATGAGGTGGTCGAATTGAGAAAAGCAGTGGTAATACAGGATGACACTTCACGGTGGGAGAAGTACTTATTTTCCTCTCTGTGGGTTGTAACTCTTAGCCACAGTCCCTCTCCACTTTCTCCCAAACAAATCTTCATTGTCTGCTACTTTCTATTATAGTGGCTGTCTGGATGCTTTAACGGGACAGTTTGACCTTCTGAATTTCAGCTGTTTATTTCCCCTCACTAGACACTGGTCGTACTGTAAGAGGAAGGATTTGTATTTATCTTTTACTTTCCTTTCAGTTTCCATTCATTCCTCTCAATGAGGAATGCCAACGATGCTGATAAGGCTTTCAGCAAAAAAAGCAAGGCAGACCTAGTAACTTATTCGCACAGTGGCAACATTGTGTGATGAGGCTAATAACTAACTGAAATATAAAAAAGTATCTCTTTAAGATTTAACAATTTCATAATCTTGATTTTTTTCTCCCTGTTTTCCTGCTCCGTCTGTACCTTGCTATAGAAATAAAGACTTTAGACACAGGTATGTGCATTGACTTGGTGCATGTTTTCCTTTTATTCTCCACACTGTTTCTGTCGACACATTTGTGGACGTCAGCTCTATAAATATATGGATAAATCCCCTTCTTTTACAGTCACCCTGAGTCCTAGGTATTTACCAGTTAAATACAAGGTAACAATATAAAATCACCCAGTAATTAAGGCTTAACATATAAACAGCAAAGATGTCGTCCCCCACGAATGATGCAAAGTTGTAGTGAGGCATTAAATAGAAAATATGTTGCCTCATATCTTTTGAATGCATGCGGCAGGGAAAGGGGAAGAGGAGGTGCCATATGGCGTCCAAGATATTGTGCATGATGTACCGACAATTTAAATCTGTGATGCCCCCTTAGGCCAATTAGTGCATTTTTTAAAATGGGGAAGACAGCAATGAGATGCATCACTTGACTATGTTTTGGCAAAATCCGATCAGTGGTGTCTGAGATGTACAGTCGGACCGGGGACCTTACAGCTGTAAGTTAGTAAGTAAATACCTAGAAATCACAGCCAAATTACTTAAACACCTGTGCTGTTATTCAGCTGAAGTTACAACGTTGTAATTGTCACAGGTTTAGAATGGTAACAGCCTGAGATTAACATAATTACGAGGGAATTAGAGTACACTATCTCAATAACATCTTCTCTTTTTCCCATCAATTCAACTATGAAAGAGTTTCTGTCTAAGTAGTGGCAATTATATCAATAATGACCTTGCATGCTGATAGAACACTTACTTGTCCTCCAATTTCATGGTGCGTTTTCTTAAACACGAGGTACATTCATTCAGGTCTGCGTAAGTATTCTCATTCAATCTCTGCTGAATGATCGTACTGAATGCATCAATATATTACTAGGAAATATTTATTGCCTTGGAAATGAAGGCAAAACTGGACAGTCAGAGAAAGCACTGATTGTCCCGATGCACTTGCCAGGTCCTTGTCATTACTGCAACTGCATTTAGAGGGTCACATGGTATGACTGTACCCAGTATTAAAAAAATGTTTGGTCTGTCAATTATTATTATTATTATAACTGAATCAGTTGTGGTAATCAGTTGAACTGAAAAGATAAGTTATAGGAAAATGTGTTCTTCAATGATTCAGCTGTGATTTCTAAGTATTTATTTATGTAGTTGTAGCTGTAATTACTTGGTAAATGACTTTCCTTACCAGGTGAATATCTCGTACTCAGGGTGACTGTAAAACAAAGGGTTAGCAATATATTTTGTGTTGGATTTTTTATAGGAATTTGATGGCAGCCAACTATTTTTGTACATTTAGCTTGACTCATAATAGCTGTCAGGTTTTATGACTCCATCTTCATCATTTTCCAAAGATGTTTCATTGCCACATTTATTTTGCCATCACATTATCCACTTCCTAAGCCAACCGGTATTGACTGAGGTGCCATTAAACTAGAGTACACTCATGCTCATGACTCTACTGTAAAGCGAGCTATTTTTCACAGTAACTGCCTGTGTTTTGAGCTCATTAATGAGCCTTAAGCACCTGCTTTGTATGAATTAATTTGCCTCAGTAGAAAAGGTTAATTCAAGTTTCTCAATTCCTTGAGTTTAGATAATTGT
>OMOV01017075.1:23667-37482 GCA_900312565.1 Beryx splendens
CTGAGGCAAATTAATTCATACAAAGCAGGTGCTTAAGGCTCATTAAGCGAGCTATTTTTCACAGTAACTGCCTGTGTTTTGAGCTCATTAATGAGCCTTAAGCACCTGCTTTGTATGAATTAATTTGCCTCAGTAGAAAAGGTTAATTCAAGTTTCTCAATTCCTTGAGTTTAGATAATTGTGACTGCCACAGAAAATTATAATTTAATTGGCTTTCTTAAAGTCTAAATTTCAGTCGATCCTGTGTTGTGCATTCTTTTAACTCCTAGTCCTTGATGCATTTGCTAACTCATTCTGAAGGGGTTAGATCCATTTGAGGCTGTTTAAATGAATGCAAATGAGCAGAACCAGATGTAATGCCACCAGTTGTTGCATGTTGTTAACACAAGCCAATCATTTTGGTAATTTCCAAAGGCTTCCCCCCACTGGGGAGTGATAAATGAAATGATCTGGCACACTCCAAAGTTTTCATCTGTGCTTTTTGATCTGGAAATCCTACTTTTGTGGTATCCTGTTAAATGCTCTTTGACTTCCATCTTCACAACCCTCTCTGTCTCACTTTCTCACTCGCTCTCTTTTTTCAGTCACATCTTTTCATTTCACGTTTCCCCTCTGCTGTGGAAAATCACACACCCAAATTCACACAAAACTTGAGGTTTTCACAATGTTGAAAATAGATATTATTCCTCTCTTCATTTGATGATTTGCATGACAATTTAGCTCCTAAATTTAAGTTGAGAATACGGTTTACATCTTGGCTGCCACTGGATTGGAGCAGTCAGAAAGTCACACTGAATTAACTGTTTACGGTGTTTGTGTGAGAAAATCACATTCTGAATGACAACTGAAATGTTGAGAACGTAACCTGATTGAATGTGTGCATGAAATTTCTGCTGTCCCTTAAATGCAAATGGAAAATACACAAGTCTGAAAAACGGTTACCTAATCTCATTACACATACACAATATAAGATAGTATGCAGCACTTCCCATCAGAACGATCTAAGAGGTTGAATAGATTAAAGTAAAGCGGTTTGAAATAAGTTATTGCAATTTGCCTTGGCCACACAGATTACACAGAGCTGTTTAAAAGCTAATCCATACTAAAAAACAATGTTGGCACTTTGGAGAGATGTAATGCCACCAGGTGTTTACAATCCGAGTATTATTAGAATTAATTCTTGACTCTGAAAGTTTTATTCAGACAGAAAATTTAAAATTTCGTCAAGGTAGGTGTCAGTTGCAGAGTTACACAGTCTGTTTGAGGCATTTCACTTAAATTGTTTCACTCATCACATTTTAAGAATAAATTAGTCATATTAAGGGATTATCAGTAGCAAAACAAAACAAAACACAGCATTTGCAATTATATAACTCAATTATTCTTCCGAACGCAGCAACAACCCGGCACACCGGTATTACCTGGCGACCGATCCGGTAACGGGCCAGCTGTACGTGTCAGACACCAACTCCCGGAGGATCTACCGACCCAAGGCCTTAACCGGGACCAAGGATCTGCAGTCGAATGCAGAAGTGGTGGCAGGAACCGGGGAGCACTGTCTGCCCTTTGATGAGAATCACTGTGGCGATGGAGGCAACGCTCCAGAGGCCTCTCTCACCGGACCCAAAGGTATCATTTAAAACCGATGAAGACGTGGTACTCAAATGGAGGGGCGGAACGCAGTGATGAGTTACTCAGTTATGAATGGCAACTACTAGACTTTGATTTATGTGCACATTGGGTTCTGTGCCAACGCTGGCCCCTATCGATTTTCATGGAGGACTTTTGGCTCTGGATCATTTGTTGAGGTGAAAATAGTGAGAATCAAACCAAAGCTGCTATTCTCAAGAGACCCAGGAAGCCAGGTTAATGAAGGCTTTGTCATTTTCTGCATTTTAAAAAAAAAAATCTTGCTCTTTTACCCCAATAAGTAATCAGCCAGATTTAATCAGAATTAATTTTGCTGTATTCCAGTGATCACCTTTTTCATACGTCCAGTCCATAATTTTTTTTAAGAAATAAGAGTTTAAAAAAAATATTCTAGTACTACTTACTTCATTGTTCCTATTCATTAGATGTTCTCTCAAACAGCATTATTGTCATCTATTGTGTAGGTGAGAGGCTATTATTATTAGATTAGTACAAACTATCCCCAACCTGTTGGTTGCATTCCTAGCCATTTGTGGTACGATCGCTCACTTTGCCATGAATCCTTCTGGATGGAAAAGGCTGAGATGATATTTTTTCCGCTGGTCATCGCCTGCTCTGAATGCCAACTGTAATGGCTCAGCTTCAGCTGGGTTTTAAAGGTTTGAGTGAAGGCAATCTAAGCGAGCGACTGTAACGATGGAGTGGGCGGAAGCCAAGACCAGAGAAGAAACAGCAGATGGCTCCATTTTTCTCCCTCTCCTCAGACATTTGCTGAACTCTGCTCAAAAGTGACACTTTTCATCTGTCTGAGAGTCTCAGGCTGTCTCCCTCGGCTCGTCAATGTTTTAGCAGCAAGCAATCATGTGCAGACCTAGCCACAGGTCAAACCAAACCGTTCACCTTCCATGGCAACTTTTAAAGAACTCATTCAAAATAAATCATACGCTGGAGATAATGCTGGAGATAATGCAGGAGATAAAACTGATTCAGAACCTTTTAAAAGTGCCAAAAACAAAAGAACGATCTTCCACCATGTGTGCATCTTCCTGAGATCAACGGTGCTCATTCTTTAGAATTAGATTCAAAACCACAGCATGTTAAACCCACTTTTCAATGTGGAGGGTGAAAAATAGTCTAGCTGCATGTGAGGTATAATTGAATTCCCATAGGTGCTGGTCTCTATTAAGCAGCACAGTGACAGAGAGATGTGGAGGCTGGCGTGGCCTGTTAATGTATTTTCCCTGTGTTGGACAAATGGCTACCGCAACTTCACACTGAATCGGCTGCAACTTGCAACCCTGAGCTGACACTCAATCATTCAGACAATTTAGTCCGCAGTTGTCACCATGGCAACTGCCTGTCTTTCACCCCTTTCATCTAAAATTGGCCAAAGCTGTCATTTCCGCTCCCTCACTCATCCATTTCTCAAATGGAGTACAGATTGATGATGATTGCTGATGTCAAAAATTTCCCAAACGCACCGCTCATTGACACCCCCACCTCCGAGGTCCTTTTTTAGAGCTTAACGTTAGAAGATGCGGCAAGTGCGCATATACCGTATGAATACAGCCTTTCCCACTTCTGCCTGAGAAATTATTTAATACCAGAAAAGCAGCACGTGAATTATTGATGGCTGTGCTTTTTGCAGTGACCTGAATAATGGGAAGGCAAGCTCGACACATGTATCCGTCGTGTTCTGTCCACTGAGTCATGCAAGCAGAGATGCAGCACGTCTGCCACGTCTCCCTGTTGTCACTTGAGGGGTTTTTTTTGGTCCTTTTTTTTTCATGCTACTGCCCCACTCTCATCTCAACAGGCATCGCTGTGGACAAGAACGGCTTGATTTACTTTGTGGATGGCACCACGATCCGGAAGGTGGATCAAAACGGCATCATCTCTACTTTCCTGGGTTCTAACGACCTCACGTCTGCCCGCCCTCTGACCTGTGACAACAGCATGGACATCAATCAGGTGATTTACACACAGAACCTCCAAACAGCTGTTAGCCCTGCCTGCGGGCTCTCACAGGGCATGTCACAGCGCCACCTGGTGGCTTCCTTCCCCACACACCCACCCTACCCCACCCATCCATGACTCACCGTGGACTCTGTGTGGTGTTATATAACGCTGTATACAGTACACTCACACTAGAACTAATCCAGTTATGAATAATACGCTTTCGGGCATGTGGTGTTCAAGTGAGAGCACGACATCTGAGAGCGTTTTTGTTTTAGAATTTGCCTCAACATCTAGATTTTAGACATTTATCTGACGTTCTAAATCATAAAGAAATCCAATGACTTCAATAGTAGAATGAGGTAAAATTCCGATCCGATCACCAATATTACAAGGTGCTAGGTGAAGAAACAAGAGCCAGGGAGCAAATGTCTTTTTTTCTTCTTCCTAAATAGACGGGAGCATTTTCAGTGAAAGTGAAGAGGTAAAATATGGGAGAGGAGGAGGATGTGATTTAGGCAGGCAACGGAGACGTGAAGTGCTCATTGAAGAGAAGAGTTTTCAGGTCACGGCGGATGATAGGGAGTGGAGAATAATTACTCTCAGTCTTGGGGGCTTGTTTTGATGTGGCTAGAGTTGATTTATATTGCTCTGCAAGGGGGTTTAGGCCAGTCACACCGCACATGATAACGAAGCCGCGCTTGGTATAACACCCTGTTTTGTCCAGTTAAATTTACTATCTACCTGTGAATGAGGTGGTATAAAAGTAGCTCCCTGCCACAGCGTAATAGGTTATAGCACGACAATACCATGAAACCTCTTCCACAGTGCAACTGTAGCTCTCTGCTCTCAAACATTTATATCCTTCCTCATTCCACTCCTTTCCATTAACACTGAGTTTCCAGACCTGGCGCAAATGAATAATGAAGAAAATAAAAATCAAGAAAGGCTTTTATCGTATTAAAATGAATGTGTTCATGACATACTGTATATCTAGTTTGCACAGAAGGTGAATTCTGGAGTGGACTGGCCGTTGAGAAGGAAACTGTGTAAGAGAGAGATGTGATGGGAGCGAGGGGAGGGGTGAACATGAAGATTAAAGGGAGAGAACATGAAGACAAAGGATTAGGCATGTCAGTTTTTACTAATTAACCAAGTCATTTGGTATGAGCCAGTAAAGACATGCTTTTGGCTCGACCATATGATCCTGAGGCGTCCAAGCCCGAGAATTGGCTCAGAGCAAACTAGTGGGCAGCCTTGAAGGCGGTGCGTTTTATTATTACTCACCTGATGGAAAAGCACCATTCAGGAGCATTTTGACAGTTTTAATGAAGCAATTACACATTTGAAGGCCAGACCAGTCATTTGTGCTTTTACAATGAAGCTTTTTATTCAGTGGCACATTTGTGCCAAGCAGACTGTAATGGTTTGCCTGGATTATAGCTTTGGACTGTAATATCTAATGCTCACATTTCCAAGATGTGGGTAATGGGGCTGTATTTTTTTATGTGTGAAATATTTAGAATTTAATTTCATTTGATGCTATATACTTTATTGATCACACAAGGGAGAAATGCTCTTTTAGCCCTCTGGTGCGGGCAGAGGGTCGGCCAGTGGACACGTCTACAACTGAAGGGGTTAAGTGCTTGCTCAAAGTTACTTTGGTCACACACGGGATCAAACCCCGGCTCTCTGGTCGAGTGGGGGCGGCATCACTAATTAGGCCATCGTGCCGCTCCATTTATATTTACATTTTAGGCATTTAGTAGACACTCTTATCCAGAGTGACTTAGAATAAGTGCAAAGGTAGAGGAAGCTTAAAGGATAACACTGGCCATGGTGAATGTTAAGCCCATTTTTCGGTGTCATCTCTCCCTTCCTGTGTTTTTTTTTGGTTTTTTTTAAGCCATAGCTAGAGGGATTTCATAGATGTCTTACATTTTATCTATATTTCAATCAGGAGAGACAAGTGAATGAAGTAAAGATAATTGTTTATTATAACAGATGATATAGTGAAAACAAAGTCTTGACAAGAAAGTCTTTGGTGCTTAGACTCTACAGGGAGATCTTGTAATCGAGGGGCACCGGCCCTGAGCAGCAGCAGCAAGATAAATCCCCCTGTGGAGTCCAGACACCGGTGGTGGCGGTGGCTGATGACTCTGCTGAGACTGATAGGCTGGTGAGACTGATGAGTGATGAAGCTGATGCATCTGCGAAGACGGCGGTGACGGGGAGGTGGAGGCGTGCGCCGAACAGCAGCACGAACGGACTAAAGCAGAGAGAGAGAGAAACATATTTAAAAAGAAAGCAGCGAGATGATAGGCTAACAATGGAGTTGTGTCGCTGTGCTGTTGGATAGAAGTGACCGGCTGATGTGAACAGCTGATATCTCAACTGACGGCCCGGGAAATGACAGCTCTGAGTGAGCATGAGTGATAGATGCGAATGGCAGGATGGTATGAGAAGCAAAACTACAGGCCTAAGCATGCAAAAGATAGTCTTCCTGACTGAACCTTTGCTAAAGCTCCATTTTCTACATTGTGAAACGGGTCTCATATTGGGTGAGAAATATTTTCAAAGGAGAGAGGGCACACTGGAAACGGGGCTTAACATTCACTGTGGCCCGAATTATCCTTTAAATTCATGTATCGCCAGCATCACAAGTCGGAGTTGAAGTTGGGAGTGCGGCGGTCAAAACAACCAGTGAAGATAAGAGCTCATCTTATAACCCAAAGGTTCTTTCATTAAATATTGATTCTGCTTTCCCCTCTACTGGCTCCAATGACATATTCTCAGTTGTGGATGGCAGGGTAACATAATGGATAGACTCGTCGTGTAACTAAAAGGTCACAGGTTCGATTCGTGCAGCAGCCAATGTCTATCATCAACCGTGTGTCCCGCTGAAGCGTCTTCCCTGCCCACTCATTGTAATTTGCTCCGGTTAAGAGCAGCAGCCACATGCATAAATTTAATATGTATTCATATCTAGCCTACTTGAACACTCAAATTTACCACGTACATGAGGTGATTAAAACCTCTGAACCCTTCTCAACAAATCCAAGGAGGCTGCAGTGAATTAGAGAGCATTTCTCTGTTTAGCACTCGTCAGTTTAAATTTCAGGTCAGAACGTATCATTGGGAAACCAGCTTGTTCCTCTTGGGAAATTTATATAATTACTTGAAGGAGTGTGTGACAGTCTGTTGATGAAATTTGAGTTTCTGTAGCTGCTGCTCTTTTCTTTGTTCAGCCACTAACCACCCAGTTCTTCTCTTTATTTCATACAAACTGTTGTCGCTGCTTGTGAAAGCCTAAAACGCACAACTTGCTGTGTGACAGGATTTTCCCCAGGAAAGACCTACCAGACACCAGGTGTTTAAAACAGCAAATGTAAAAGCTTTCAAGAAGCGGGTGTAGGTTGTGCTAAATGAATCTGTGATAGAGAGTAGCAAAACAGACTTTTAATGAAAATGTCATTGGTTATTACTTTAAGTAAACAGCTGTCAAATTCTAATTCAAAGTTATAATGCTGTTGATCTTATGGGAAAATGTAAATGCCTCATTATAGACTAATGATGTCTTGTGTTGTAGGTGATCTTGGAGTGGCCCACTGACTTAGCAGTTAGTCCTATGGACAACTCCCTGTACGTCCTGGACAACAATATAGTGCTGCGCATCACAGAGAACGGTCAAGTGAGTATTGCAGCGGGACGACCTATCCATTGCCCGTTGGCTGGGATGGAACGTGGCATGGCTGGCGGTCAAAGGGCACAACTGACTCCCCTAGAATCTGCCGTTTCCATCGCCGTCTCCTACCACGGGGCCTTCTACATAGCTGAAACAGATGAGAGAAAGCAAAGCCGGATCCGTAAGGTTTCTGTGGATGGTGAGATAACGCATTTGGCTGGGGCCCCCTCTGACTGCGACTGCAAGAACGATGCCAACTGTGACTGTTACCAGACAGGGGATGGCTACGCCAAAGATGCCAGGCTCAATGCCCCGTCCTCTCTAGTGGCAGCTCCAGATGGGACACTCTACGTGGCAGACCTGGGCAACATCCGCATCCGGGCAATCTCTAGAAATGGACCAACTTTGGCCTCCAGTGCCAATGCCTATGAGGTGGCTTCCCCCGATGCCCAGGAGCTGTACGTGTTTGACATCAACGGTACCCACCAACACACTGCAAGCCTGCTCACCGGTGACTTCAAATATACCTTCAGCTACAGCACAGAGAACGACATCACAGCCGTTACCGACAGCAACGGCAACACTCTGAGAATCCGTAGAGACCCCAACCGCATGCCGGTGCGTATCGTTGCCCCTGACAACCAGGTGATCTGGTTGACCATGGGGACCAATGGTGGACTGAAAACTCTTACAGCTCAGGGCCAAGAGCTGGTGCTTCTTACTTACCATGGTAACAACGGTCTGCTGGCCACAAAGACCTCAGAGATTGGCTGGACAACATTCTATGAGTGAGTATACTGGAGATTGAAGAGACCAATCTGTGCAAATCTTCATGTGTCAAAGTCAGACTGATTTAGGTTGACATTCATTTCGGCCCGCCGCATCTCTGCAGCGGAACTGGCCCACGATACAAATTGAACACACCTCCCGCTTTCTGCACACCGATGCAAACTCTGTAAGCAAATGCAGACAACATTCTGCACCCCTGCGTTGTGTTGTAGGCGTACTGGCAGATAACATTATAGAATAAAATAGCATTAGAATAACAATGCACTGCCTTATTTCCATGGACTGTTGGAAGAGGAACCAGGATTACCAGGCTTACAGTTCTAGGATTTATTTGACCAACTTTTACTTTAGCTCGTCATCTGCTACCGAACCGATTTAGACACCGTCCGGAACATACTCATACTGTGTGTGCACATGAGAGCCTGTGTGCCTGTGTGTGTGTGAGGGGGGTGGGGGTCTGTGTGTGTGTGTGTGTGTGTGTTCTTGCTCCCCTCATAGCACAGGAACAGTTTACTCTATAATTGGTAACTTACCTGCAAACTGCTTTAGGGTGCACAGTTAATTGAAACCTAATTATAAAATTTGCCTCAGATCTGTAAAATAGCCTAGTTAGACTTAGAATAACCCAATATCCATAAAGGATGCAACTTTTTCTTTTTTCAATTGACTAAACCATGAGTATCATGTATTCATTATTTTTCTGCGGGCCAGGTGGCATTATGAGTGCATCTTACAATAACATGTTGAGCAGATACGCATAAATTTAAAAAGGATAGTTTAACGTAATGACCAACTAAGCTAATGACTTCAGTATAATGCACTTTTCAAGCCAGCTAAACTTAATGAGGCCTCTGTGTGTTGGAAGCACAAGATTTTATATTTTTTTTAATTTTGTGGTTGGTAGTGATTGAATTTTTCACCCATGTATAATATGCTGTCATGTTTTATCACATTATGTTATAAATGATATCCTCAGTTTAACTAAAATAGCTAAGGCATTCCATTGACATTAACACGGCACATCAATCATCCAAATAATTGAATTCATGAAGTTGGTGTTTTTAATATTTAAAAATTATAGTTGATGAGATGTGAATGTCATTCACCCCTATCCAACATTTGGTTAGCTCTTCGGGTCAATCCAGCAGCCCCTTCACTCATGCTCTGACTGGAGCATTTTAACAAACTGATAATGAAAATGTGACATTTTAATTACGAGAAAATAGATGGTCTTATTCAACAAGTTGAAAGAGCTCTGATAATTGAATGCACTGTTATGAGAGAAAGCCCTTGTACATATCAAAGCTTTGTAATTTTATGTTCTTTTTGTCAAACAGCTACGACAGTGAAGGGAGGCTAATGAATGTGACGTTCCCCACTGGAATGGTGAATAACTTGTACACAGACATATACAGCGCTTTGACCGTGGACATCGAGAGCTCTCTGACGGAGGAGGAAATAAGTATCACCACGAATACCTCAACCATCCGTGCCTTCTACACTCTGGCTCAGGGTAAAGCAGCACTGCTCACCTTCCTTATACAGGCAACCATTTTGAAGGTGGCTATTTGTCATAGTTTCTGGGGTCACCAGGGCAATGTTGAGTAAGCTTAAGTCATGTATCATTACAGCTCAGAGGGTCTGACAGACTACAGTGTAAATGATTGCTCTCTCAGTGTGTGGGTTTGGGTGTCAGGGAGATGCATCAACCTTGTAGCTAAATGGTTTCCGCTATCCGTACTGTAGAGCCAGATGGTCCAGCTATTTCTAAGGCCTTATTCATTTCCATCCTTTTGATCTGAAAACGGTGTCATTTGAAAGAGTAAGTACTTTTAGTATCACTCAGCGCAACAAATGGTCTTAGGGGATTGTCAATAACAGTAAGTCTTGAACATAATTAGCCATTCCATTGTTTTAAATTGTGCTTTTTTTTTTGCCATCACCAGACCAATGTAGAAGCAGCTATCAAGTGGGCTTTGACAACTCTCTGAGGATTACCTATGCCAACGGGATGGACACCCACTACCAGACAGAGCCCCACATCCTGGCAGGCGCTGCCAACCCGACTGTAGCCAGACGCAACATGAGCTTGCCAGGGGAGAGTGGGCAAAACTTGGTTGAGTGGCGCTTCCGCAAAGAACAAGCCAGGGGGAAAGTGATCGTGTTTGGACGCAAGCTTAGAGTAAGTCGTGATTATTATTTATTTATTTATCCATTTATTTGTGCTGCATGCAAATGATCAGCAGCCTGTGCCTATAAAAGGGAATGTGTTCTGTGGTCTCTGAGCACAGAGCATAGTGCTGACACTGAGCATTCGCGATTCAGTTCCCACCTGGGTCACCCATGCTCAAAATCAATGAAACCGTCCAAGAAGGAGGCACATGTTATTTTATGTCTTTAGCTATGTCACTGTCTTTAATACAATCTTACAATCTTTCTGCAATGCTTTTCTGCCTCTCTGTCCTTAGGGCTTTATGGGTCACATAAACATTTAAAGTTCCAGATAAAGGAGGATATCAATATTCCAGTACTATATATAAGTTCACATCTTCTTATTGCCCCTCCTCAGAATCTGACACTGAGATTTATGATTTACTTTATGGACTTAACTTGGGTGGTTACTTTGCCTCACAGCAATTTTCGTCTCCAGTAAATTTAGGAGGTTGTGATTTAAGCGTACCTGAACAATTGCCAGAGTGTCTCTCAGTTTAATGAAGCTCGTGAAGGGGCTGTTAATCTCCGTGACTACCGTAGCGGCAATTTCAGTTCATGCAGTTTTAAAAGGCAACCAGACAAAGAACATGTGAACTCCACCGATATCAAAACAAATCAGTTCCATCTGAGTTTGTACTGTTGTTTAATCTATGTAAAGTGCTTTGTAGCCATTGTTCAAAAGTGCTATATAAATGAAGATTAGTATTGTTATTAGTAGTAGTAGTTGTTCACTAGTAGTACTTTGTCTTGCACCTACTGAAATAAAACCCTCTCTACAGGTGAATGGACGGAACATTCTGTCCGTCGATTATGATCGCACCTTGAGGACGGAAAAGATTTACGACGACCACAGGAAGTTCCTCTTAAAGATTATATACGACACAGCAGGCCACCCGGTGCTTTGGGTGCCCAGTAGTAAGCTGCTGCCTGTCAACGTGAGCCGCAGCAGCAGCGGGCAGATCAGCGCCCTGCAGAGAGGCCCCACCACCGAGAGAGTGGAGTATGACAGCCAAGGCCGCCTGGTGTCCAGGGTGTTTGCTGATGGGAAGACATGGAGTTACACCTACTTGGAGAAGGTGAGAAAATAATATGATCTGAGGAAATGTTATGTAAGGGATAATATGCAGGACGCTGGTCATTATTGCAACATAAGCCCTGACAGGGTCGATTAAGACCCTGACACAAAGCGAAGATCAGCCTTAAGGGGCTTACTTTGCAATAATGATCGGCTCCCTGTGTATAAGCCTTATTATATTGTTTTGTCAGGGGCCGTGTACAAAAACATGAATCTCAGTTAATGAGAAGAGCTGCTTTGCACCAGCTCCATCTGTCGTCCCTTAGACAGGTAGACATAAAAACAGTTCACTTAAAAAAAACACAATAAAGGCACACAGTCACATTCATAATCACGTTCCCAACCCTGAGCAAAGTAACCCCTAAGCTTCTCGTGCACACACACACGTTGTGTGTGTCTGTGCACACACACACATTGATGCAGACATGATTGGTTACTTGAAGTCCAGTCTGAAAATTTGTTAAGATTTTCATCCTGTAAAATTGTAGGAATTAATCATGTAGGAATTAATTAAAAAGGATTTTTTACAGGATGAAAATCTTAACATTTTCAGATCAGCAGTGAGCTTATTCCATTCCTTTATAGCTTTAAACGAGAAAGCGGATTGTGCAACGGCAGTGCCTCGTGTACGGATACTGCACTCGCCCCTTGAGGTTGACCTTGGAGCTCTGCTCATATGCTTAGAGCGGAGCTGGACAAAGCTCTTCAAGGGTGGAGGGGCAGCATTATGGATGATCTTAAACACCAAATGAACATCTGAATAGTTGTCAAAGGTTAACAATATATCTAGAAAGGATATGACAGTGGTGATATTGTGTTGGTTTCCCATCAAAGATTTTAAGGGCTTGCTTATGAAGTGACTTGAGTGGCTTACTTGCCTGAGACCAACATGACATACAGCAAGAAAACTTAGAAAAAATCATTCCACTCAAAAATGTCCAAGATGCCTCAACTGTAAGCGAGTTTCTAATATCTAAAATCAGCAAGACTGCATCCACACAAATGTCAGTAGCTAGCATCCATGGGCTACACTAACAGAACTGCAACCACAGCAATGAGCCCTTCAGCCTCTAACCAATAATCAAAAGTCTTATGCTCTCCAAATAATTATCAATAAAGTAATACTGGAAATATTCCATGTTTCTAACCTAGGTTAACCGTGTTTTTTGCCACCAGGTGTCGCTAGTTAAATTGATTAGAAATGATCAAGACTTCTTGACTATGGAGTGATATAATCAGATGTAAAACAGCTGTCTGCTGTGTGACATAGTGGTCTGCTATTCAGAAATAACACACCTCAGAATGCATTCGTTGGCCAGAGTATTCAACAAAGCCGAGTAATAAAATAACACAATCTGTGTGCTTCTGCGCTCTCTGTCTCTGTTACATAAATACTCTTCAAATTTAGCTTGCATTCTCGAGTTCTTTTGAAGAGCGTAGTTGACTTTGCGCCGAGATGCTCAGCTATAAAAACCATGCAGAGATTTCCTTTGCTACTCCTGGCATCGTCCCTCCGTTGCGTGACCTGGGGAGGCCATGTCAACACTCTGACACAGGGAATACAGAGAGCTCAGGGAGCACAGGGAACCTCAGTGTGGTAACGGATGACTGGGCATGACATTTTAACAGGAAGGATGGTAAACCTTTGGAAGACAGACTGTAATCCAAAGTGCATACAAATTAAATAAGTCTCACGTAGGAATTAAAAGTAAACATTTTTTTTGTCAGATACAAGCACATGTTCAATTTACTAGACAATAATTAGAGGTTAACATGTCTGGCAAACATCCGAAGGAACAGATCTTTTCCAGCAGCATTCTCAGTTTTGACAGATGCTATGTGTATCATTTTTAAGTATCAATATATCATCAAATTACTTGTGATACCTTGGTATAATCTCCGTGAACAAATTAGATTATGGCTTAGACAAGTAGCCCCTATCTCAAGCCAGTGTTATAGGTAGTGCTAATGTTTCTCAAAATTAAGACCACATTTCCCATAAACCCTGTTCCCTCTACTTGTCCCCACTCACACTCTCTGGTGTCACTCTGCATGCCTAGGTTTTTAAGAACAAGACAAAGGGTAAGAGTCGATAATTGATCGAGTGATTTCACTCGTTCTACCATCTGCCTTTGCAAGTTTTAGCTCTGTTTGCACTGGAAGAACAGCACAAACAGAGCCCTCTCCCTGTTCTGTGTCTCAGAGCATCTCCCTTTGTGCTGTCAGGCAGTCCAGTCGATTCTGCAATCCAACCCAGTGGCACATACTGTAAAATGTAGTGTAAGAGGCCGCCAATCTTCTCAGCAATGGTCTTGTTTGTTTACAGTATTTATGCTAATGTCTCAAATTAATGCAGTAAGGATTTATTGATGTAAAAATGCTGCACGTAGCACCTTTTATATTGCAATATTTCAAATTTCAAGTGGTGCAATAATTTAACAAGACT
>OMOV01017078.1:6735-28148 GCA_900312565.1 Beryx splendens
TCCATGCTCAACTAATGGGGCTACGGCCTTCTTGTGAAATCATGGGAAACACAAACACACTTACGCCTACACACACACGCACGCACACACACACGCAGGCACGCACGCACGCACGCACGCACGCACACACACACACACACACACACACACGGACAGAGGAATGAAGATATCCGCTGAAGACTTCATGCATATGACTTCAGTGTGTGTATGTAATCCACTGAGACTTGCCTGTGGAGGTGGAACAACACCGGAGGCAGACAGAGATGATTTATCCCACTTGTTGACTTGCCTTATTGCTAGCTAGATATAGCAGGATGAAAGCTGCAAATGTTACAGCGGATGGCGGTATTTGATTGTTGAGGAACGCGTGGGTGGCGAGGAGGGAAGCAGGAAAAGGGAAGCAGGAATTTGCTTTCTCACAGGCGACTCTTTTGTGGGGAGAGAGCCTCCCGGAGCTTGACAAGGCGATCAACACCAAGGCATCATCATCCAAACCCAAATAATGAATAGGATTCTCCAAAAAACACATTATTAAAGACTGTTCAGTAACATGTGTTTTCGGTCCAATGATTCCATGCTTACAAAGGAAAGGCATTCTTGGGACTTGGGAAAACTAGGCAATGGTACTGAGAGAAAAAAAAAATCGAGTGACATCCTTTGGTGGTTGCACCGCAATCCTCAAACAGCTTTGTCTTTGGGGCGAAGGGACATGCCGGCTTTTCCATGGCTAATGTGTTTTCCACTGCCTTTGTGACAGAGCCAGCATCTGTGTCAAATTATGTCCACAATAGTAAAGCAGTAGCGGCTGCATTGTATTTTTAGGAAGGTTTATTTGCTATAGCACTTTGCATATTCCCATAAGGCCTGTTGTGTAAATCCTGTTGCTGATGCAAGCCCAATCAGAAAACACCTAATAACATTCACTGACAGTAATCAGAAGGATATGTTGCAATCACTGCTGCACAGCAAGAGGCCTGCTCTCCGGAAACAGCATGAGGTCTTGCTATCGCACAGCGAGGAGCACACCCTCCACTGTCGAAATCAATGCTTTTTTTTGACTTACTTATTAATAAACATGGCCAATTAAGTTGCAGAAACTATTTGCTAACACTTTGAATCAAGTTGCTCATTAGCACTGCAATAACACTACGATTGTTGTGACATGTCTTAACACAATTATAATCACGTAATTTGATTTTTATGAGAACAATGACAGCGTTAAACACTATAAAGTTAAGATACATTACAGTGTGGATTTGTGAGTATGTGCTTCAGCCAGTTTGCTTTTGTGGCGTATTAATTGTAGAAACACTGGAAAGTAAAGGTTTCCGTGGGAGGTTTCCTCGTTCGCACCGAAGGTCTAAGGTTGGATCGTTTTCATTTATTGTTTCATAATGTGGGCGTTGTGATGCTGTTTGAGTCTGTAACTGTGATTAATGGCTATAAACTTGACTTGACACGATGCATATGAAAAATGCTACTCCTAGATGATAGCCCTGATTATACTTGTTTACTGAATTGATGGGCAACAAATCAGTATGTGCTGTAAGCAGTACAAGATGATTGAAGGTGTTTTGTGAATGGTTCCAAGAATATTTGCAGAAAAATACTTTTTCTGTTCAATTGAGTGTGATTTTGCCTTGGAAACTCTCTCTGAGCGGGGTGAGTGCCGTTCTTGCTTTCTTTCTTTCTTTCTCAGAATTCTTGTAAGATAAAAGAGATTCCTAAAGCATTAACAATGCCTTAAGAACATCTATTATCAATCTATCAAGGCCCTCACCAAAGTATAGTTTGTTGGAGAAAATTTTCATCAGTTTCATCAATAATAAAACAATGTGGTGCTTGAGGTAGACAAGAGAAAAAAATTTGGTTTTCATGGGCAAAAATATCCTAGAAACTCAGGCGAAAGTTGACGCAGACCACCTTGAAGCTCCAAAATCCATTATTTTGTCTGCACTCTTTCAGCCCTTTAAACAGAGGGTTGATAGTTTGGCAAAATGGCTGACGCTGCTCACCGCCACCACCTTAACTGTGTTTACAATGAATCAAACCAAATTTGAGGGAAGAGAGGACAACAAGACAAACATCAGTTTTTCCCCAAGATTTCTGGCTTCTGGAATTGTTTGTCCCCCAGCTGTAACTTTAAACCCTGTCGCTTTTCTTTTCCGCCAAGTCTCCCAAAGAAGGAGCGCGGCAATAAGCAGACACTGGTACCGGCAAAGGCGGCAGTACATTGCAAGCCGTCTGTCTTTCTATTCCGAGAGACAGGCTCATCCGTCTCTCACCAGATCCTTTCCGAGTGCCAGCGGAGAGGAATAACAAGCAGTTAAGTATTTTCTTCTCCTTGACCCATGACATGTGGCTCCCGGGCTCCCAGGCTGAAATGGAGGCAGAGAAGAGGAAAATCTCTTGGCCAGACCACCGAAACATTGTCCTGTCAGCACGCCGGTTGTCTGAGGAGTCCCTGGCTTGTCAGCATGGAGTTTGCGAGCTGATGATGTTGCTTCCCCTCTAGAGGGAATGAGGAATGAACGTATTTTGTCTGGTGACCTGCTGACCCTAAGCACAGGACATAGACACAATCTCCTTGTCTGCAGTCTAGATACATTGTTCTACAGATACAGAAGTGTCCACTTTTTTACCCATTTTGGTGGCATTTAAGAGTGTACTGGGTGACAGGTTTGGTTGTAATTCGATGTTTCTATCAGCTTCATGTCAGTTGTCCTTGAGGTGTCAAAAAAAATAGGGTGCTTATGTGCCACAGAAGATGCTTTGCAAGAAAAACACTGCCATTGCTTGTGCTCAAAATGTCGCCTCACTTCTCAGCGCACCTGAAGGTTGTATGACAGATTTTTTTCTGTAAGGGCTTTCCAATGCTTTTGTTTTCATCTCTTTGCATGTGTTCTTAGTTAGAATGCGTCACTTTAATCTTTATAGCAGCTTTTAAAGAAGCTGCAGTTAAAGGAGCTGAGTTAAAGTCACTAGAGTCCAACATAGTCTTTCCGTGCTTCAAATGTTTTTGATTACACAGCTGCCATTTTCACTTTGCATTAAAAAGCCTCAATTAAAGGTAAATGAAGCAAATCATCGATGCGGAATGTTTTAGTAATGTGTGAAATCTGCGAGCAACAACGGAGGAAACGCACAGCCATCCAACAAAGGTTGTTATGATTAATTCTCAGAAGATAATTGCTACAGTCTGTCTTATTCCTGTATTAATTTACTTATTTTGATTTATTTTGAACAGCGGAAACAATTCAATTCCTTTTCTACAAGAAACATGTGGTGAGAACAAGCATTTCAATTAACTTGATTATACAGATTTCTGGCTTTATGTACATATTATATAGTCAAATCAGATACTCCCACACGTCTAACAAATCAGTCCACATAAATTCATGATGATTATCCCTAATCTATGCACTGGAAACGAGGTGTCCGGGGATCACCTGAATCCATCGACACAAGAAACATGTATTTAGGTTTCCAGTGAAGCATCGACTGACCATGTGGGGCGAGTCTTCCTTTGAGCACACAAGTTTACAGACAACACTCACAGCTTTTGTAGTTGAAGACTTCATTCATCAGATCACAGCCATATTGTCTTTTGTATGGGGCTGTGGATCTGTGTTTGAACATATATTAGGTTTTTTTTTTTTTTTAAGTACAGGTGTAGGTCCATAGCCCCATAATATGGCTACAATATACTGTATGTGTGGCATTTAATACAGTTTGGGTGTAGGAATATGAATACTTTCTATTTTCCTGCTTATTTTTGTGAAAGTGTTATTGTCATTCCCTCATTAACCAATTAGAATGTCTTATTCCAAAAATATTTAATTACTCCCCTGAATTAATAAGTTGATGAATATATACACATATATATGAATATACACACAATGGCATTCCATCTCACTTTGCTCACCTCCCAAAATGACTGAATTCCCTTGAAATTTAATTTGGTGGCTCTTTCTTAGAGGTAACCCCCAACTCCTCATTCTAAAGTAGGACAAGCAGTTTCGCAGGCTTCAGCTGAACAGCTGAATGTGAGGGCTTTTACAAATACTTTATGTTGAGTTTATTTGCCAATAAGTGCTGTTTTGAAAGTGAAAGTGAAAACAGTAGTTTGTCCCGAAAGTTTCAAGAGGATGAAACCTTTTTCCTCGCTGCAAACTGTAGGCCACACCCTCCTCCCTCCTCTTCCTCATCCTTAGCTAGTGTCCAACTACATTTTCATAAAAACTGAAGATATAGCTCTGTTTCTAAATTATAACTTTTGCCTATTGTGTGAGACTTTACACGGGTGTCAGAAGCCTAGTAATCTTGCAAAGTGGAGCTGGAAAGAAATAGGCTTCTGCAATCCCCCCTGCCAACACACACACACAAGTTAAAAAGAACAATGTAATCCATGGGAAAAATTACCTGTGTTGAGGCTCCACAGTGTCTCCCAGTTAAAGATACAACTCCATTCAATCTATTCTATTCAATGAAAGAAGCTAAACTCAAAGACATTTGGCAGGATCCTCTTTGCAGCGATGTGGACAGCTTAAGTAGGACATATCACCGTGGCAACGCGCTGCTCTTTTAACTGCAACAGAAACGCTTCCACAGACAGGAGTGGTGCACAGTCACTGGTGATGTCAACAGCATGACTAACAACAAGTCTTATAGGTGTTGGCAGCACCTGAGCCAAAATGATACGGGGCAAAAACTCTGCCAGATGGGAATACTGCAGGAAGGATCCCCAGCCAGAATCAAGTTTGACTGAAACGCAATAAGCGCAGAAGACTTGTGCGAGAAATTGAGGCTTGCAGCTTCTCGATTGGAGGTGCTTTGTCACAAGGCCGAGGAGCGGCTTCCCCGGCTAAGTCGTACCACTTTGTCTCGGGCCTAAGGATAATTTCGCCCATTCAGTGAGCGTTATTATCACCCTGCCACGGACACTCGTTGAGGTCGGAGAGAAGGCACCATTTCATATGCTGGACATTTTTATCATTAATCTCCAGGGAGAGAGTAAGAGGAAAGAGATAGAGAGGTGGAAATAAGACACAGACACTTTTCCATTTCATTCCAGTCCATTTCACAAACATCCATATCTGAAATGTAAGGTGAAGGCGAGGGCTCAGTGCACAACATTCACCCATAGAGCATCAGGAATGTGCTGTAGGTACAGGAGGAGATCGTAAAAAGATGGGCAGAGGCTGGCGAGAAACCATTGTCAGCAACAGCAGAATTTATGCTCAGTGCAGTTCCATTGTTCTGTTTGCAGGAGCAGAGGCGAGGTGAGGGTGATGATATGTGTGTGTGATTGTTAGTACATAGGTGTATGTATGAGGGAGAGGAGGTTCGTACATTGGCGTTACGCGGTACATTTCTGTCAGGCATCCGGAGAACACGCTATCGCCTGCTGTCATTGCTTCTTTCTGCTGCCATTCTCCTTTTGCAGCGGGAAGTTTTGATGCATTTTTAATTCCAGTGGTTACCATGGAAATATAGGTTTTTTTTGTCAGCTGCACTGTGAAAGGCAGGTGCATGGCAGGGACCCAAGGCGACAGTAGTTGAAACACGTTCAAAATGTTTCACCGTCTGCCAGGGCCCAGAAGCAAGGTCATAGCGCTTGTTATTCTGAAGGAGTGAACCTCCTTTATAACAAACAAAGTTTGTTTCTTAGACCTTCCAAATCTTGAAATGCAAGATTGTGAATGAACATACAATTATTCCTTGTCTACAGTGTTTTGACAATGTCTCGATGTCCAGTGCTTTACTGAAAAATAAAACCAGTGTAAAGCTAAATATTGTGGTTAGTAATTAAGTTCCTACTGACACTATCAGCTTGACAAATACAGAAAAAAACACTCTTTGGCTCTGAAAAAGAAGAGCAAGCTTTAGAAAATGTATCGATCTCAAAAACCTTGTTCTGAAGAAAGATCTACAGTAACCGTACTGTAAATATTGCAGTAAGGGTAATTCTGATGTTCTTTGTTCCATTGATTCATCAGGTTCACACCCTTGAGCATTGCGCACAATGAATCACCCCAATATATGACCTGTGAGATAAATGACCAGGGTCAAAGGTCATCGATTGTGAGGCGGGGGCATGAGGAGAAACTGCAAGGATAGTGGAATACAGCCAACGCTCAGCAATTGAAGGACAAGAAGAACAGAGACAAAGTGAGCTTGGCTTTAACAGTGGGCGGTTATGAAGATATGTCTGCAAGAGAAGCGGATGCTGTCTGGGAACAAAAAAACAAAAAAACATCCCTTTGGGTCCTCCAACAGCCTGAGCTACAACACTGTCTCTGACGAGGAGGCAGACTTGAGTGTCAGTGCTAAATTTACAGTCTTCCCATTTCCTTTTCAGTTTTTATTTTCGAATCTGCGCTAGAATTATTGTCACCGGTGTCAGCTGAGTGTTTGTTTTGGTGATGTGCCAACAGCATCCAAAAGTGTGTCTGAGAGAAATGGGAAAAGCATCACCAAGGAGGACAAAGCATAACTCCACTAAGCCTCAAGGGTCCCTCAGGCCATATTTTAAACAGGCTAGAGGGTGAATATAGCTGTGTATTCTCCACTTGTGTCTCCTATGTGTTCCACTGGTTGGAAATGGCTGACTAGATGCTAATAAGCTTGCTCTGTCATGCTTAGACTGTCAGACCTGGTGCAACTGCATGTTAAGATAAAGAGCCTACATTTGGTAATGCCGAATCCCAAAGGTCCCAGATCCCACTTGAGTTTTAGCATATGAATGAGCATAAGTAATGCAAATATATTTCCAGAAAACTTCTTCCCTCCTCTCGCACTCTCGGAGAAACTTCTCCCCAAACATAAATCCATCTAGTATCCAAGCTGGTGCTTCTGCCTGTAGATAGATTTTGTTCATGGCTGGCTGGCCTTACATTTTGTGGTTGGTGATTGGCAGAGTGTCCAGCGGGCCAGTTCCTTGAAGACTCCCCCTGTACCGTCTAGAGGTCCTATGCTATTGATTTCCTGCTCGCGCTCGCTGCTTGACCTGCCAATCAATGGTCAGAACAGTGGGATGTCATTGGGAGCAAGTTGACGACGTGTGATGCTTGGCAGACATGTAACTGATGGCACTGAACGAGCAAAACATATTAGGGGGGGGGAGAGAGAGAGAGGTGGCCAGCAGACAAAGGGAGCACACACTACACCCTAGCCTTTGGAGTTACGGTCAGAGAAAGTAAAGTTAATCTTAAATTAAAAAGCATCGAGGTGCTTATACATTTGAGGAGATTCTCTGAAATCCAATCAGTTTGCAGAGAATCATCTCATGCCAGGCGATGATTCGGTCGTGGTTATTTCTTTTTCTGTAAAGTGCAAGCAAGTGTGACTTACTGTACTCATTCAATCCAAAGTACCGAGTGATTAGCTGTAAAGAATAAATCTTTTGAACTGCGCACAGTGGAGTGGAAAACTATTGAGAAACATCACACCCCCTGAGTTTTGCTGTGTGATTTCAGAGATGGACTCAAAGTGAGACCCAGAATAAATAAATAACATTTTCTTCTAAGGACTACCGTGTGTGAAACCACTCTTTCTAATTCAGTGATTCTGTGGCAATCCGACTCAAGAGTACTCTTTGTGTGTACAGCTGAATCCATGAGACACTGGCAAGCACATTCCTGTTGCTATGATTAAAACACTTGGGTTGCCACGAGCATCCCTTCACACTCCGCCAAAACGGTTTTTTTATTTTTATTTTTTTTATTTGGATTCAAGAAAGCTGTGGCAACCGGAGCTGGATTTATAACATGGCTTTGAATTAAGGGGAACCTAAACCTTTGACTTTATTTCAGAAGGCATGTCACTTCAGCCTCATACATTAGATCCATGTCGTTTTCCCTAGTTTCAGATAGATTCAGCAAAGCAGAACTAGTGAGTGAGGATTGAAGTCAGAGTTCAAGTGGCATGACGCTCTGGTGAATTTCAACACTGTGTGACCAACACAATGTGCAGTGCAGAGCTTGACACAGAATGCAGTAGTTCATTTTGAAAGAATGACACAGGTAAAAGAAACACACAAAATAAATAAAAAATAAATAAATAAAGCTATAAAATAGGCATCATCTATCCAAATCCATCCAAATCTGAAAGGGCAGATTTACCAAATCAGCATGATGAATGATATACACATAACAGTAAAATTACAGAATATTAAGTGTATGCAATTTCCTTACTTGAGATTTTGCCCAATATCAAACTGAAATTCTTCTAACTGCAAATAACACTTTAATGCATTTTTAATCTGCTTTTTTTGTTTTTTTCTTTAACTGTGCTCTCATTGTGACGCATTATATTTGATTCTCCAAACAAATCCACTGTTTGAAATACCTCCTATCCCATAGGGCTCGAAGCAATTTGTTTAAAGGAGTCTGCTGCATATTTACTGCTATGTTTCACACTGGTAAGTGATATTACAAAACACATCACTCAAACCACTTAAACGAAATGAACATAATGAGTTCTAAAATCTCAAAACTTTTAATTATATTGCAGAGCAGTAAGATCCCAACCTATTTTGATATAAAGGAGAACTCATGTTTCTATGGCGGACATGAATTCTGAACAATTCAGCGTAATTTAAACCGTAACTGTTGATGTCGCTAATTACCTTCTGACATAGTTAACAGAGTTAAGCAAGAAAACATAATCAATTTTTCATCAGCTTGTTGTTGTAATGGCTGCTTCTCCCCATTAATGTGTCCCACTCTAATCCTTATGGACCAGTCAGCATGAAATATATATCTCCATAAATACTTTAATGTTCTGCTGATGTCTGCTTCACTCCCTACAGCTCCAGAAACAGCACCCTGCGAGTCTGTCAAACGAGGGTTTTTAACACACAAGGTTTAATAATCACTTAATAACAACACTTAATATCTGGATAATGACCTTAGTTCAGTTCCATACCATTAAGATTATTTTTTCCCCAGTGAAATTAAAATAAGCACTGAAAACTTTTCACACTCCACTCTCAATAAGCAATTTAAAACTTTTTTTTTCAATAACTTTGCAAGGATGGCCGAGGCAGACGTTCAGCTGATACAATGCTATTTTGTTGTCAAGGGTACCGGCGTCAGCAGAATCAAAACGTGCCGGCGGTAGACCTAGCATTAAGTTGTCTGCAAAGGAAACACTTTACCCACAGCCTCCTTGACAGTTATGAGAAACCGCCATTAGTGCATTATGCATAATTGTACATGCACTACTATCGAGTGTCAGGGAAAGACAACGGGCAGAGCAGCTCTCTGACGACTATGGCACATTTGTTATTGTGAACCATCAGCAGTTCTCTATGTAAATGGAGTTGCTACAAAGGGCCATTTTCCAATCTGCTGCCATGAAATCACTCTACCTAGCCCTGGTAATGACCAACCTTGGAGACGGATTTACACTCAATTTATTTTCATGAAAGACAACAGTGGGTGAAATACGAACCTCTGTCCTGAACAAAAAGGGGGTTTATATTAAGATTCATATTTTTTTTCTCCATATTTTTTTAATACACAGACAGTCTTTCTTGGTAATGATGGATTGCTGAAAATATTTAAGTAAATAGATTCTATGCAATGCTCATTACTTTAAAGAATATACCTATAAAGCGAAATGTAAGTAAAAAAAAGGTTATGGAGGTTTTCTCTTTCTCGAGTTGCACTTCAGTTAAATCAGCAGCTATAGAAGTAAATGAAAATATTAAACAACTTCTTCGCACGTCTCTTTATAGGTGCATAGCTTATTGATTGTCTATAAAAAGTGCACACCCATGCAGACGTACCAGCCATATACACCTCCTCTCTCGCTTTTTCTCCTGCTCTCTATCCCACACAAATATGCATGTGTGCACTAGCATACATGGTCACACAAAAATGCACATGCATGGATGCAGGTGCGCGCGTGCGTGCGCAACACACACACAATACACACACACACACACACACACACACACACACACACACACACACACACATACACACACACACACAGGCAAGGAGGTGAGCTGTCAGCGCTATCAAGGTCATCTTCAGGGTAAAACTATGATCTCACAGGAGCACACTCGCTCTCCTCACATGCACATCTCACAGTCTTTTTGATCAAGTTCTTTGTGGTTGCTTTGATCCGCTGCTTATCATTAGTGATTGGCCATGATGCGTACTTGACGGTCCAGTGTGTGATTAGACAAGGATAGAAAGGCATGGCAGAACATGGGGCTGGAGGGCTGCGGGGCACCGTTCCCATCAAGACGTGCTCCAGTGTAATTAGACATTAGCACCCAGCAGGAAGCCTGCTAACATGAGCTGAACCCCGATTAGAATGATTATCAGAGATAATTCACTCTAATAAGCACATAACAGACCACCGGACTCATGCCAGTAGAGGTAAAACTTGATGCTTTTGTAATTGCTGCTTAATTGGTACATGCAGGGCAGATGTTTTCAGTGCAGGATTTCAGGAACATTTTTGAACTAACCTTTACCATTTCATGAAACATGCAATGAACCTTCAATAAAATATCAAATGGTTATTTACAATTTTGCGCTTAATATAATTAGCATTTAAAAAATAAATAAATTTGATTTTACTTGTTATGGTTAAAAAACTGCATTGACGCCATTTTTGACTTGCTGCTACACTACCAGTCAAAAGTGTGAACGTGTGTGTGTACTATGTTTTTAAATATCTTAAGCCATTTTGATCTAAAGGCTTATGCTTAAATGCTTTAAATTTGTTTCTTATACAAACATAATAAATATTATATATATATATATATATACATACATGCATACATACATATGTATCAATAGTGAAGTTGATGTCTATGTATGAATTTCTTTCCAAAGCCTTTGCCCTTCCATCAAGAAGACAAAGGGCAGCTATTTCAAAGATTCTAAAAAAAAAAGATAGTTCTGATTTGTTTAACACTTTTTTGGTCACTGCATCATTCCATTTGTGTTAATTAAATGTTATATTAAATGCGGTGTGTCCAAGCTTTTTGACTGGTATTGTATATTGAGAGTGGCATATTTCAGATTCATAATATTACACTGAGAATAAAAACAAAATAATAACTAAAGGATATTTTTTGCAAAGGCACAAAACAGGGTGATTGAGCCAAATCCATATCCTGTCATTGCCACAGCACGGAGGAAGAGATAAAGTCTGTAAATGTTATATTGTGGTGGAAGCGCAGCCAGCATGACATGGTAAAAAATGAATTTTGGAGCTAACAATCTACCCCTCAAAATACTATGGCAAAGAGCGCCTTTGTTGGAATGAAAAGAAACCTGTCTCCCCAAATGGCCACCTCAGAGATAGTGCTCTATAATATCAGAGACAGCTAAGCGTAGCTCGAAGCTACAGACGTTGACAAGCCAGGCCCGTGGGGACCAGGGGAGATAAGCGTGGCACACAGACAAATACAACACTTGACTTTTGCTGCTCGTCGGCAAGTGTTGCACAGGGATTACAAAGTCAATGGTTGTTCTACCATTTGAATACAATATGTATTTAGAAGGAGAAAAAAGAAAAAACATTCCACTCCCACTAGAGTGGGATCAATCATCAACTAATTTTACTGGACTGCTCATGTGAGAAGCGGTTGGGAGTCCAGGCTCCCTAGACAGGCCTTAGTGTGCTGGGCTGCTGCTCTGAAACACTGCATTAGGGTTTACAGGCACGATGAAACTGTTTGTGCTCTACAATACCTGCACGCACACTCTCACACACACGCGCGCACACACACGCACACAGGGTAACACATAAACACCACTAAAATATATCAAAGTAATAATAGGCTGGTTGCTATCTTACAGAAAAGGAAAAAAATAAAGAAAAAAGTATTAAACTATTACAACTGCTTGAAAGAACAAAGAATTATTTAGACTGCTTTTGCTATTTTCATGAACTCATGTAACAAAAGACAGAGAGAAGGTCCAAAAGAAAAAGGAGACAGATAACAGAAACAAAAACTCTTCACCTGCCAGTTGTTGGAGGATTCTTCACCCCTCCTCACCGTCTCTCTCTGTCACCGGTGGGAGGAACCTGCCTACAAGGACACACTTCACAACGGTTTCTCCCCAGGGGGCCTGATAGCATCTACTGCCAACTTTCCCTTTGTTCCTCGCTTCCACATGTTGGGTCATGATGTCACTCACATATTCTCACATTTGCGAATTCCCCTGTGTCCCACCCGTTCATGCTCCCACTTAGAGTACTTACATCTTATACAGTAATGCTATGGCACTACATTGACATTTTGAGAGATTGGAGATAGTGTACAACCCTGACTATTGCCGTAGATGTAGAAATCAATTGGAGCCATGCACTCATCAGAAAGGATTGACTCTGTGCGTGTGCATGTGTGTGTGTGTGTGTGTGTGTATACATTTCATTGGGGCCATGATAAAATGTGAAATGAACTTGTCCAAGCGACGTTCGGCTTCACAAGGTGTTCGAGTTGCTTGTCTTGCTCCATGTTACAGTGAAAATGAAATCTTTCCAGTCAATTATGCCAGCAGCAGTGAGCGCCTTGACACTTCGATAGACGCAGAGAGAGTCTCTGAGGCTGACATAGAGGGGATATTTATTCTCTGCCACCTCATACACATAGACACTTGCATACACAACCACACACGCACGCACACACACAACCATGAAATTTGCAATGCATAACTCTGCTGTGTTGATTGAAGCAGCATCCTATGCAAAGCCACATAGGCCCCAATGTTCACATTGTTATGTTACTGGACTGTGTCCTGCAGCCCGATCAATAGTCTATTTTCTGTCCTTGCCATTGATGGAGACAATCACTTACAATGCTGTCTTGCTTTCACAAAACCTGATTTCTTTCTTTCACTGTTGGCAATGAAACACACAAGAGGACAGAACACATGCAACGCTTAACGTATGCTGGAAAAAAAGAAAAAAAGTTTGACGTTTTAAAATGTTTTAAAATTCTTAGAGCGTGTTGGCACTTTAACTGCTTGGCTCTGCATTGGAAATATAATACACTAAATATCAAATATCCCTGTACAGCCCCATATGAAAATTGATCAATCAACAGCTAATGCCACAAAAACGTTAACAACATACTTGTTAAGTTGTATACCTTTTTTTCTCCTTTTTTCTGTCTCCTAACTTCCTGTGAATCTCAGTCTATGCATTCGGCTCTCCTGTTATTCATCTGAATTCCTAAAGGTAAATATTGCTTCAGTTCAAGAAGAGAGGCAATTCAAAGGAGAAGCTGTTGAAAAGTTCATCTTTGGGGATAAGAAGGAACAGGAGATTGCTTTCTATTTTGACAGCTTTTGGTGGATTACCCAGACTTTAAAACAGTCTTATGAGTTGACTACAAACTTATTCAGCCTCTAAGAAAATGTCTGTTACCGGCTAGACCTGTCAAACTGTGATACAAGCCAATATAGATATACTAGAATCCCTGTCGAGGTTGAGAGGAGAGGCTGAGATGGACAACAGGAGGCATTGCTGAATTTTTTGAAGCCTGTATATTCCCTTATGTTTGCCATATTGATGCTGTCCCATTCAAAAAATTCAATGATATTGTTTCATCTATTGTTTAAAAATGAAATCAACAATTCTTTGACCATCTAAATCCTGGCTATGTTCTCATTTGTTTTTGAAGAATAACTCCGGAGATATATTTTACCCATGTTTATAATTATTACAAATGTAAACTTTTACATCTTCAAACTACTTGTAACACACCGGCCTGTCACTCACAGTTAATCCTTGTATGAAAAGCTCATAGGATACATTTCAGAGTAAAACAAAAAAGTCTTGAATCCAATTAACTGTAGGTGATAAATCACTACCAAGAACTGAGTTGTGTTCTTGTGGAAAATGTTCCTCCAAAGTTGTTATGTGAAGATTACGTTCCTCCACCACAAATTCAATTATGTGACAACAGCAGGAATTGAACACGTCATTTCCACCTGTTTAGTCAATTTAGTCAAGTAAAGCAACTTGTGTTAAGGTTAAGGCAACTAAAACAACTGTAATTAAGGTTAGCTTTATGCAAATTTAATTATGAGCCAACAGACTTTAAAGGCTCAGGCCTAACCCAACCACAGTAAACTGAGCCTGATTGCTGTGGGAGGAGAGAGGTGTGGCTATGCAAATGAATGAAATTAGGGTGAGGGTTAGGGTTAGGTATTTGACGCCTAAAACTTCAGTTAAGGTTAGGGTATGGTTTTGGACATGATTAGATAAGAAAACCTTTTGCTTAGAAAGCTTCACTCACAGCAGAGAATTTGGGATGAATTAGGAATTGAACGCAGGGCATTAAAGGCAGAACTATACTATACTCCCATCCACCACCCCAACCATAACACCATTTCTTTCCACCATGCTATTTCAAAGTCAAATATCAAACTGCCTGTTTCTAGCCGTGTATCCTACATGTAATCCTTTCATGGTCGGGAAATTGTATTTCACTTTTTGTGTATGGAGCATGTATTTACTTTCTAAGACATTGTGCTCATTTCATGAAATTTTGGGATACTAGGCTTATGTGCTTGAAAGCAAGACAGGTATTTTCCCAACTCACTCTTGTCTAACTGATCGTTTCCTCTTAACCTCTCCAGGGATTCTAGTATATTTATTCACTTGAATCACAATTTGACAGATGAAGAAGGTACATTTTCTTTCCTACCTCGTCCCGGTGGGGTGTGAGACAGCTGCTGTACTTATGAAATCAGCTATAAGTATGTTTATTGGGTTTTAGTAGTTTGTGTTATCAGGCATTCCGGATACTTAGGCTAGACTCTTATGACAATTGCTAAAGTGAATTAACTGTTTTAAGTTGGGAGTTTTGAAAGAATCAGAATCAGGTTTATTGCCAAGTAAGTTTTCACAATACAAGGAGTTTGCCTCGGTATGTAGGTAAAGGAGTAAAAAACCCAACGAGTACTGCAAGTCAAGAAACATAAATATAAAAAGAAAAACTGAAATATTTACTGTACAGAATATGAAGAAATATAATAAAAATATGTGCAATATATCTGTTTTTAAAGTGAAATGAAAAAGCTGTACAGTTTGTTCAGGAATGTGCAAAATATTTACCAGAGAATGTGCAAAGGTTAACAGTATGAGGTATAGAGAATATTTTCACTGTACAGAGATCAAAAGATGTCCAAGAAGATGTGTTTATGTAACGCATTGAGTCAGATGTGGAGACTGTATAAGGTGTAGTGTCGATGGGAGGAGGGGATATGGGTCCATGTCAGTGGGGGTCCCGGGCCTTGTTGATGAGGCCAGCTGCAGACGGGAAGAAACTCTTCTTGTGGCGTGAGGTTTTGGTCCTGATGGACAGCAGCCTCCTGCCGGAGGGGAGTGTTTGAAAAAGTTTGTGTCCAGGGTGGAAGGGGTCGGCCACAATCTTTCCAGGTAGCAAATAGAAAAAAAACATAATTGACCTGAAGTGAGTTCCTTATGGTCATTGGCCTGCTGAAGCAGTAAATTCTGACTTTTTTCATTTCTTTTCATTCATTAACACGAGAGGCCAAGCCATAGTCAATTCACTGCTGTTTTGAATTCTAGCATTGAAATATCTCAGCTTTCGAATTGTCCCCCCCCTGACTTTTCGCTCTGTTAAACCCCAAAAAAATCCATTGG
This sequence comes from Beryx splendens, assembly GCA_900312565.1. Classification (NCBI taxonomy): domain Eukaryota; kingdom Metazoa; phylum Chordata; class Actinopteri; order Beryciformes; family Berycidae; genus Beryx; species Beryx splendens. The sequence goes on from OMOV01017078.1 coordinate 22,384, forward strand.
TCTTTCCAAGAATTGTTCATTATTGCATTTATATTCAGTCCTTGACACAAATCCCAGTCAACAAATAAGAAAAGAAGGCACTCTCTGGGAAGTAAAGTCAACAAGTCAGAGCAGTTACATAAAAAGCAGCAGACTCGCATATGGGCGATTTAATGCACAGCTTTCCTGGGCCCTGGATGGTCAAGGGCCTCTGATAGGCCAGGGTTATTTTTTTATTGATTTGTTTTTATCTTACTCCATTTCATTCTATTTCATTTCTACGACATGCTGTGTTGGGGTTTGTTTGAGTAAGCCTAACAGTGTTAACAGATGTTGATTGGTCACTATGTCGGAGTTTAGAAAATATGAGAGAGAGGCACAAAACCAAAAGATCAAAAAGAAAGAGGTATGTGACAAAGACTTACTGAAGAAAATCTCTGTTTTTCAAACCAGTGCAGCAAAATGATGAAGACACACAGGCAGCTGAAACCACCACAGCTAAAGTTCCTATGGCTAGCTCTAACTAGCCAAGAAGATGATCAGCGGATATCTTCTTCATCGTCATTAGCAGCAGAGGAGCAAAAGGCCCACTGCTGGGTCTGACTCTGTGGATGAAACAACTTCAGCCAGGGCAGTTTCTTAGACGCCACTGCACCTGGCAATACAGAGCAGGAGGCTAATCAAATCATGGAGCAACGAGAGCAGCCGCCACAGCCAACAGTTGGTGGACAGCCATCTTCGCTGAGATTATAGCACTGCTGCTGTAAATTAAAAGGAGCCATACAGTACCAACCCAGGTTATTAGGGAGACTTGATGACAGAGTTCATGCTTATTGGGCGAAAATGGAACCAAGGTCTTGTCAGTAAAGAGATGCTAACTTTTCTGCCTCTGAATGCCAATCACCAATGGTGATTCTTTTTTGAAAGCCTTCTTAGTCTCAATGGTTTAGTTAGCAATGGTGAACATCTACAAAGAGAGTGGCTTTGTTACTCTCCCTCCGAAGCTAGTGTGTTTTGCATGCAAGATATTGAAGATACCAACGAACAGTCAAAGACTTTTGGTAGAAGGTGATATAGCGACTGGAAACACCAGACAAGCACCAAACCGCATAGCTGAGCGTGATGGCTCTGAAATGCACAGAAAAGCTATGCTGTCATACATCAACCAGAGTGCTGGGGAGCCATCGACTCAGAGCTCAAAAAGCAATTTGATGATGAATGTGAGTATTGGACTCAAGTTTTGCAGCGGGTGGTTGCTGTAGTCAAATTTTTGGCTGAGCGTGGGCTGCCTTTGAGGGGTCGCAGCCAAACATTTGGACAGCCCGATAATGGGAATTACTTGGGCATTCTGGGGTTGATAAGCCAATGTGACCCATTTTTAAAAGCCCACATCGACAAATATGGAAACGCCGGCAAAGGAACCCCCTCATATCTCTCTGTGACTGTGTGCGAGGAGTTTGTACAGCTGATGGGACAGAAAGTAGTCTTTGGAATTGTTAGTCGTGTTAAAATTGCAAAATATTTCTCGATCAGTGTGGACTCTACACCTGATGTTACGCATGTGGACCAACTTACCTTTATCTTCCGGTATGTATCTCCAGAGGGCTGTGTTGAAGAGCGCTTTCTAAAATGCAATTCAGTTTTAAGCGTTTTGCAGGAGATAGGCATTGATATAAACGACTGCCGAGGACAGTGTTACGATAACGCTCGTAACATGTCGGGCACATACAAAGGCCTACAATCATGCATTAAAGAGATAAACCTGCTAGCTGAGTGGGTACCCTGCGCTGCCCACATTCTCAATTTGGTGAGGGTAAATAGTATAAACTGCTGCCAGGAGACCGCAGAATTTTTTTAACTTTGTCCAGCCACTTTTTTTTTTTCTATATCTACTTTACGTTGGCAGACTGGCACTGCAGGCTTGGAGCATAGTCAGAATAAACGGATAGAAACACTGGCCCTGTCTGATACAAGGTGGTCATCGTATTCAGAGGCCACAAAATCTCGGTCAAAATTATGCCAATATCCAACAGTCGCTGCAGCAAATAGCAGGTGATGATTACCAACACGTAACTTTACGATTAGGTCAGTGCTCTACAAAAGAAAATGGGCAAGCTTGAAAGCGTTTCTTTGTAATGTGTACTACAATTCTCTGTGCTAAGTACTGTGCTACAAGTAGTTGGAATCGACCTGGTGTGGTGTGGACCATGTGCGTTCATTGAGAGAATATGTCAGGCCTACCCTGTCAATTTGACAGCTTTGAGACAGACGCCAAGAATATGTCCCCCACAGTGTCTGAATTTCATAAAGCAGACACATGACGAGTAATAAGACGAAAAAGACGGCCTGATGAATCCACAGAGCCGGACTACCAGTTTTCCATGTCAGTGTTCGTACTTGTAATCGGCAGGCCAGTGTCAGAGCTGGACAGAAGACACAGCTCGTACCAAAATGTTCACAAGAGCTTTGGCTTTTTGAGCACATTCTCGTCTACCTCACCGCAAGATATTCTCTCATCTGCATTGAAACTTCAGAAGCGATACCTCATGAAAACTTTGTTGGGAACCCGTTCAGTTTGGAGAATTTATTGGCAATCAAAAAGGGAATACATCTGCTGTTGAACTACTCAAATTCATAAGTCATAAGGGGACGGAATTTACAACCTGTGATCCCACTCACACTGTTAGACCTTCTGGCTCGTCCTATAAGACTGGAGGTGTAAATGAAAAGAAACTTATACCCGTGTAATGTCTCCCTGCCTCATGCACAGCCCCTGCAGTCTTACCAGTAGGGTTTGGTCTATTAAATGTCAGGGTCCTTTCTAACAAATCTTTCATTTGCCTTGATATTATTTTGTCCAACAGCCTTGATGTTGCTGAATCTTGATTAAGCCAGTTTAACAAGCAGTAACAATGCACCTCTTACAGAAGCCTCTCCTCCAGCCCACTCTTCTTTTAATCAGCCTAGGTTATCTGGAGGTGGAGGTGGCCTTGCTGTTTATTAAAATGATCTTAAGTGTTCGCCCATTCCTGTTGGCAATTTCTCCTCCTTTGAACATTTTATCTTTTTAATCACTGGCGTAGCCCCTCTTTTATGTGTTTTGGTTTACAGACCACCTAAAACCGACAGTGTTTTTATTGATGATGAATTCTCAGATCTCCTCTCTTTGATCATGCCTGTGATAGGGTTCTCATACGCAGCGACTTCAATGTCCATGTCTGTTGCCCAGACCTAACGCTGTCCCAGGATTTTATTAATGAATTTGAATCTTTTAACCTTACTGAATTTGTAACTAATGCCACCCACTCCAAAGGTCATATACTTAATCTAGTGTTGTCTCATGGTGTTATTCCAGGTAATCTGACTATTGGGGACCGTTACGTGTCTGACCATACGTATAGTGTTTTTAACACTAATTTATTCTCTCCCTTTCCCAAGATGTGTCCGCCTGCATGTGTTTACATCCTCAATGCTTCTACAGCTACTAAAGTCTGTGAGGCTTTTACCTCTTCTAGTGGGCTTTCTAAACTGCTATTCGCCAATCCTGAGGTCTTGAGTAATGATTTGAACAGTATTTAACTACCCTTGATGCAGTCACTCCTGTAAGGAGAGACCCGTCTCATTTTATTTAAAAAAAAAGATAGAAAACATCAGGCTCGACATTTCTCTCTGTCCTTGTAATAGCGCTTCTCTAAGCAACTTTGAGCCAATTTCTTTGCCAACACTCGGGGACATTGATTCTCATGTGAAATCTTCATCCTGTTCCTTGGACATCATTGTAACCAAACTCTGAAGGGCTCCTCTTGATGTAATTGGCACTACAATTTTATTGATCAGAAATATTTTCTTTTCTGTACCCTCCTACTTCAAGCATGCCATTATTCAACTACAACTGAAAAAAAACCATAATCCTTGTCCTTTAAAACTTTTGTCTGATTTCCATTCCTGTCAAAGGCATTGGAGAAAGTACTTTCCATGCATTTGGTATTCTGAATACAGCATCTTTGAAAAAAAAAATCACTCTTCTACTTTGATCCTTCTTGATTTGAGTACTGTTTTTGGCACTGTTGACCATGGTATCATTCTTAATTGTCTCGAAAATTAGGTTGGCATCACTGATACTACTCTGAATCTGTATAAATCCTATTACACAGAGAGGACTTTTTCTGTAGTCGCAGGGAATGATTCTTAATCTCTAATGAGCCTCAACTGTGGCATGCCTCAGGGGTCAGTTCTTGGACCTCTGCTTTCCTCTATTTTTATGCTCCCGCTTGGCAACATAATTTGTAAGCATGATGTCCTGTTTCACTGCTACGCCGATGACACCCAGTTATATGTTCCCCTCAAGACAAGTGACTCCAGCTGCTTAAATAACCTCATAGACTCTTGGATATTAAATAGATGTCAAATAACTTTCTTCAACTAAATGACAATAAATCTGAAGTGGTTTTCTTTGGCCCCTCCAACTCCTTCAAACAGATTCAGGGCAGACTCCATAGCCAAGCTAGAAATCTGGGAGTGCTCTTTGACTCTATCGTCTGCAAAAATCAGATCATATCTTTCCTTCGCTCATCTTGAAAAAGTGATTCATGCCTGTACTACCTTGCACCTGGACTGCTAAATTCTCTGTACTATGGTCTAACTCAAAGCTCTTTAACTCACCTGCCGCTTGCACAATTAAAAATATGGATCGCTTTTTAAGGCCAAACTGACCTGACTGATTCACCTCCAGGTATATTTCTGATCTGATGTCCCCCTGCGAGCCCAATCACTGCCTGATATTGTCTAATAGGGACCTTTTGATTGTGCCAAGGTCCAGATTTCTTACTAGGTGATCATGCCTTTGCAGTGATAGTCCTTGTACTCTGGAACAACTTGCCCGATTGCCTCAGGCAAACTACAACTGTGGTGTCATTTAAAGCCCTCCTGAAAAAGCATCTGGGTCATTCCATGTCAAATCATTTTTTCCTGGTGGAAGATATACATAAATGATGAAGAAAGCCCAAATATTAAAGCTTACTGATTATTATTTACTGAGTTTCCCCCAATTTTGTAGAGTGAGGGTCAAAACGATAATTTTCGCCTATGATTTGGAGGAAGTTTTGGGGTCTAAAAGCGACACTGATAAAGGTAGCAGCTCCACTATTTTTCTTTTCCAGAGAGACTTGTAGGTAGACTACAAGATTCTGGCAGTTTCAGCAGTTGATTTTGTGATGTGTGCCTATGGCAGTACCTGAAAAATGAAAAAAAATGAAAAACATCAAGTGGTTTTTTAAGAGTTAATATGTTAAATACCGTCGATCATGCTATTCTTTTAAATAGACTTAACCTGTTGGTTGGTATTTCCGGGACTGCCTTAAATTGGTTTACATCGTATCTAGCTGACAGATGTTTCTCTGTCTCTGCGGGTCAGTTTGTGTCAAGCACAGCGCCGCTGTCATGTGGTGTCCCACAGGGTTCTATTCTGGGTCCCATGCTGTTCTCCCTTTACATGCTGCCTCTTGGACAGATTATTAGCCATTTTAGTGGGATCTCTTATCATTTTTATGCCGATGACATTCAGTTGTATTGTTCTTTTATACCTAATGATTTTAACCAACTGTCCGTTTTAAACAAATGTTTGGATGCAATTAAGATTTGGATGGCTGATAACTGTCTCCAATTAAATCCAAATAAGACAGAAGCCCTTATAATCGCTCCTGAAAATGTAATCCTAAACATCAAGCAGTACATGGGGTCGTTAAATGCTTGTGCTCAACATAACCTCAGAAATTTAGGTGTCATCT